>PISX010005167.1:0-61535 GCA_004024625.1 Mellivora capensis | reverse complement strand
TCACTGAACTCAGGGGAAGAAAAGAGACAGGAGCCCAGCACAGAGCGCGGCAAATGCAACCACCTAGTGTGGGGGAGCAGGGAGGACCCGCGGTTTCGAGGAGGAAGTTCAGGGGCAAGGAAGGGCACGGTCAGTGAGGGCCTGGAGGGACGAGAGGACCACAGCATCGAGGGCCTCCTGCTAGGGTGATGTTACGATTTCTCTTCCAAAGGGGACTCTGAGAAAAGACAGGGGCACAAATCCTATGGGATTCCAATGCAACCGCACAAGCAGGTCTGTGGATGGGCCAGCAAGGCACAGGAAGGGAGATGTGTGACCACCCGGCTTAGCAGCCTCGTCACACTATTGACGTTGCCCCAAGACCAGCTGGAAGCCACCTACACGTTTCTGGCAAGGATGATGACATGACCGCATCTGGTTTTTGGAAAGACGACTCCCCTGCAGTGTGGAGATGACAGGCTGGTTGGACAGAGAAGAAGCGGGGACTCAGAGCAAGAGGCTACTGGTCTGGGGGCGGGTGTGAAGGAGCCTGGGCTGAGGTCCTGTCTCAGACTCGGCTTCTTATTAGTCACGTGACCTGGCAAGTCAGCTAACTTCTCTGTAGGATGGGCCCAGAAAGAGGATCTCTCTCCTGGGTTAGGTTTCAGTGAGTTCGTGCACATAAATCACTTAGAACAGTGCCTGGCATGGGATAGGCATTATATAAATGTTAGCTATAAATACTAGCCAGGAGGTGCGTGAGGAGATGACAATGGAGAGAACAGGCGGGTAGAAGTCTAGGGACACAGAAGCAGAGGCCCCGAGAGCCGACCATTGCTCAGCAGGATTCTGGAAAATCACTGCTGAAGGGTGGAGAAGAGCAAAGACAGAATGTTGCATGAGGGAGGGCTGAGCTACAGATTTAAGGAGCAGAGCCTGGACCGCAAAGGCAGGACTGAAGGCAAAACCGGGTCCAAGATTCTGAGTCAAGCACTTACATAATATGCCAGGCATTGTGTTAAGCTTTTTGCATACATTACCTTATTTAATACTCACAACTTGTTTAATACAACAGGAGGTAGGCACATGACCATCCTCATCTTGAAAATGTAGAAATGGGGGCACAGCCAGGGTAAGTCCCTTATCTAAAGTCATACAGCTAGTAAGTAGTGAAGCTGAGCTTCGAACCCAGGCAGGCCGGCTCCAGGCATACTCCTTTCTTTTCTTTTGAAGATTTATTTATTTGAGAGAGAGAGAGAGAGAGAGCATGAGCAGGAGAGGCAAAGGGAGAGGGACAGAGAATCTCAAGCTGACTCACTGCTGAGCACAGAGCCTGGGGAGGGGCTCGACCCCAGGACCCTGGGATCTCAACCTGAGCCAAAGCAAGAGTCGGATGCTTACATGACAGAGCCCCCCCAGGCGCCCCAGAGTCCACACTCTCAACATGCAAGACCATGAACCTGAGCCCAAACATTTCCCTCTGCCCTCATTCTCAAACCACCGCTAAAAATGCACCCCCCTCCCCCCAAAAAATTGTTTAAAAATAGGAGAACCCATTTCAGCCTAGAAGTCAGGGGAAGGTGCCATGTAAATGCCAAAAACTCTTCATATGTTTTTCAGTATCTGGAAACAATAAGACCTGAACAGGCCTGGTTCTCCCAATTCAGAAGAATTAGAAGAGTGAGTGAGGCCTGATAAGGAGGGCTGCTGACTGAACACAAGAAGCCAAGGGGAGCCCTTGAAAGTGTCTATGCAGCCCCTGACAGCCAGAGGCACCTGATAATCATCAGAGTGATGAATGACCCCCTCTCAAAGCCTTCGGGAGAGGCCAGAGGCTGCCAGGGCCACGGCCCATTGCACGGGACTTGGAGAATGCTAGAACAGCTGACGCCAGGGGCAGCACCTGCTTCCCTACGCGGCAGGGTCCAGAGCTAGGGCAAGCCAGTGCTCTAGCCGGTTTCAAGCTCCATCCAGGGTCAAGTGAACTCTGCATACTTTTAAGGCTCTCCCGAAGTGGACTGCAGCTCCCTCTGTCCTCCCCAGAGAAGGCTCATTTGACTAAATCTACATTTTCTCTTCTCCCTTTAGAAGGATGGTGGCGAGGGGGAGGAGGGAGCAGCTGGGGGGCTCTATCTGTTAAGCGTCTGCCTTCAGCTCTGGTCATGATCCCAGGGTCCTGGAATTGAGCCCCACATCCAACTCCCTGCTCGGTGGGGAGTCTGCTTCTCCCTCTCCCTCTGTGGCCTCTGTCTCTCTCTCTCTTTCTCTCAAGTAAATAAATACAAAATCTTTAAAAAAAAAAAAAAAAAGAAGAAGAAGAAGAAGAAGAAGGAGGAGGAGGAAGAGGATGGGGGAGACCTTCCATGGAGAGTTCACCTACAAATGTAGAGGTTTTAACCTGTGGCACACAGCACCCCAGTCCCCAAAAATGTGCTTGAAATACACCACAGTTGTCATTCTCAGGTTATCTGTCAACATCTAAATTTAGAAGATTCAGACTTCTCTTGAAAAATGAAAAAATCTGGACTTTGGTCTTTTAAAAAAGCAGGAATTAAAACAAAAACAAAAACAAAACTAGAGTGGGGTAGAGGCTTCTCCTCCCAGAAGGGGTGCACACACACCCCAGACGGACACTCGACTCATTTACTGATCTGACAGCTCCCCCCCCCAGCCTCCACTAGCTTTGAAGTTGGAAATCCTGATACATGAAATGGAATGCGTCCTTCCAAAGTCAGGCGGGCCACAAACAGAACACCGAGGAAAGCACAGCAGAAAGGAAAAAGAGGGTCTACCGGATAATTCTATTTGTGCAGACTTCAAAAGAAGGCACACGGTTTTCCAAAGCCGTGGCACCATTTTACATCCCAGCAATGGTGTGTGAGGGCTCCAATTTCTCCACATCTTCGCCGACACGTGCTGTCTTTTGGGTCTGTTTTGCTAACAGTGACCCTGACCGGTGTGAGGTGGCATCTCGTTGTGGGTTTGATTCGCACTTCCTGACCATGAGTGACATTGAGTGTTTTTTGTTTTTCCATGTACCTGTGTGGACCATTTGTAGGTCTTCTCTGGAGAAAAGTCTATTCGGTTCCTTAGCTCATTGGGAGGGGCCTCACAAAATTAAAAAAAATATATATAGACCTTCCATCTGATCCAGCAGTCCCACTTCTGGATGCTTATCCAAAAGAAATGAAATCAGGATCTCGAAGGGATATCTGCACCCCATGTTCACGGCAGCATTATTCCCAATAGCCAAGACGTGGACGCAACCTGAGCGTCCATCAACAGACGGATGGATAAAGACAGTGGGGCATATACAGGCAATGGAATCTTATTCAGACTTTCAAAAAAAAAGGAAATACTAATATATGGGGCATGGCTGACCTATGAGGACATGATGTCCATGGACGAAGCCAGACACAGAAAGACAAATACTGCCTAATTCCACTCAGATGAGATGTCTAAAACGGTCAAACTCATAGAATCAAAGATGGGAATGATGGTTGCCAGACACTGGGGAGAGAGGAGGCAGGGGGGGTCACCAATCAATGGGCATCAGGTTTCAGTTAAACAATACAAATAAGCGCTAGAGGTCTGCACAAAATTGTGCCTGTGGTCAGCAGTACTGTTTTGTGCTCTTAGAAGTGTGTTAAGGGGGGGTGTCTTAGGGGCGCAGTCGGCTGAGCGTCCAACTCTTCATTTCAGCTCAGGTTGTGATCTCAGGGTCATGAGATCGAGCCCCACGTGGGACTCTGCGCTCTGTGCGGGAACTGCTTGATATTCTCTCTCCCTCTCTCTCTGCCCCTCCCTCCCCCGCTCATGCCCTCGCCCTCTAAATAAAGAAATAAATAAAATCTTTTAAAAAGTGTGTTATGAGGGTAGATCTTATGTTAAGTGTTCTTTCTGAAATATAATGAAATGAAATAAAATGACAATAAATAGTTCAATGGAAAAAAAAAAAAAAGCCAGCAAACTCCAGCTGGCCTGGGTCGCTGGTCTGATAGAAGGTCTTGGGGGGTGGGGGGAATAGAAGGAAACCCAGAAGGGCTTCTGGTTCCAGAGAAATGTTTGCTGTGTGGGAATTCATCAAGATGGACACTTTCCATGCATCGTAAATGGTTTTCAAAAACTTTGTAACCCTTGCAGACTAGAACCAGCACCTTTAATTCCAAATTCTAAATTCCCAGACAGAATCTGATTGGTCCAGCTTGGGACAGACACATACATACGGAACAGTCTGTTGGGTCCCAGAGTTTCGGGGGTGGGGGTGGTGTGCATATCTGGAAAGGCAGTTCTCGGAGAAAAGGGTTGTCTGCTTCAGAGAGATTTTCCAGGTGGACACGGCTGAGGTTATGAGGCAGTCTGAGGTACTGAGTAAGAACATGGCCCTGGGGGCCAGACTGCCTGGGTTCGAATCCTGACTCTACCATTCACTAGTCATGTGACCTGGGGCAAGTCACTTAGTCTCTGAATGCCTCAGTTTCCTCATCTGTAAAATGGGGGTGATAACAATGGGATTATCTGGAGTCTGAGGAAGAATAAAGAGTGATTCTACGTAAAGTGCTTAAAACAGAATTAGATCTATGAATGCCGGCTCTTGGATGTTACTGTATTTTAAAATATACCGTATTGAAGGGCACCTGGCTGTCTCAGTCAGAAGAGAGTGTGACTCTCGATCTTGCGATCATGAGTTTGAGCCGCATGTTGGGTGTAGAGATTACAAAAAAATAAAAAATAAAACTTAAAAAAATTAAAATTAAAATACTCCATTTAAAAATCCTAGAATTCCAGGCCACTGGAGGTAGGGGGAGCCATTGGGAATCCAAAAAGTTAGAGACAGTAGGGAGACTAGAAATGAGGTCTCTGGACTCCGAGACCTGAGCCTTTCACATCCCTGCAGGCTGCCCCTCTCCAGGGTCATTTGCCTTTTGATTTCTCTGCTTCCCCCAACCCCGAAGCCTCCACAGGCTAAATCTCTGGGAAAATGCCTTTATCAGGCTCTGAGGCTGGTCCGCCCCCCACCACCAGAAGCCAAAATAATTCCTAAGACAGGACATCTGCATCTCATTCAAATCACGGCAGCCCTGCCCCTTCGGCACAGGAGAAACAGCTGGTTTCTGTTCTCGGGACGACACACATCACGGATTTGCTTCTTCCTCCACAGCAGGAAGCGCTGTGCCTTTATGACAGCGAGACACAAAGGGCTATGGAGAAGCAATTCTTTCTGACCTCCCCATGGTGGCTCCTGCACTGCACAAGCCTCAGCAGGCACACGGCCAAGGGGAGCAGAGGGAGCGCGGGGCACTTGCTCCATGGCGGTTGAAGAAGCACCCTTCATCACATGGCCGTCCTTGTATAAGACTCTCCCTCCATGGGCGCCTGGGTGTCTCAGTGGGTTAAAGCCTCTGCCTTCGGCTCAGGTCATGATCCCGGGGTCCTGGGATCGAGCCCCGCATCGGGCTCTCTGCTCAGCAAGGAGCCTGCTTCCTCCTCTCTCCCTGTCTGCCTCTCTGCCTACTTGTGATTTCTGTCTGTCAAATAAATAAAATCTTTAAAAAAAAAAAAAGACTCTCCCTCCAAGCAGCGCATGGGAGCTGTCTATGTATTTCCATTTCGTGGCAGGCACAACAGGTGCATGCCATACCAACAATAAGCCAGGACTCCGGAAACTCGCTCTCTAAGACCTGAGAGGACTGTCGGTGGTGAGAATATTAGCGTGTTTTCTGTGTCAGGCATGGCACGAAGCCCTTACCGTGGATTAACTCATTTGATCTTCGCTTGATCCTCTTTTTACAGATGAGGAAACTGAGGCAGAAGTCAGGTCAGTGGCCCAAGATGATCCAAATCAGTGGCACCTGCGGTCTTCAAACACAACCACTTGGGTTTCATAGACACACTACAATTCTGCCTTGCACTGGTTTCCAAACTCAGCTACCCATCAGAATTACCTGAAGGACTTTAAAATGCCTACTTCCTGGCTCTTGTCTGCATTTTTTCAGGTGAAGTCTGGTTTTAGCAGGCTCCCCAAATAATCTGTAAGCATGCTAAAACCAGACTTCAACCAAGCCCTCAAGTGACCTGTATTCTGCAAAGCACCATTTACAAACCCTGTTCTGCAAAGTACCATTTAGAAATCACAGTGGCGGTGTGTTGTTTTGATCTGCCAAACCTCTCTGCTCCCCCCCCCCCGCTTTTTTTTTTTGGTAGCAATGCCTCATTTTCCCTTTGAAAGCCATCCCACCCAACTGTGTTTACCATGTTTACGCTTGGAGGGAAGAGTGTTAAGCCCAAGCAAGGGCTACTTAGGTAATGTGAACTTGACCAAAACAATCTTTTTTCTTCCAGAATGTGAATTTAAAACCAAAGAAACACAAGAACCAAAATCAGATACAGCTGGCCTGATCATTCCGGTTTTCTCCCAGTTCTCTAAAGTATATCATAGCTTTTCCAAAAAATTCCTCTCTAACTTGAGTTAACCGAAGCAGGCTTCCTTTGCACACAACCAAACACCACCAGTGAAAGAGCCACCAATGTGGCAGAAACCCACACCTTGCCCGGATATCACCCATATGGCATCCATGGCAACTGATCTTTGCTCTACTGAGATAGGGAGTTAATATCCTTGGACAGCAACCGATTGGTTTGGGCTGCTCTCCTTTAGCCCGAACAGATGGTCCCCTGTTCTGATTCTGTCCTTTGAAGTTATATTAAAAAAAAAAAAAATCTATACAACAGCTCTTTGGATATTTAAATGGCCTCAGAGCTAGACAGGCCAACCCTCAGAGCACCTCCAAGCCCCCCCATAAGGCATTCTTTTGGCATTTGGTAACACACACTCTGATGACCGAGCAATTCTGTTGTGAATGCAGACGTCAGGGACTGCAATGTTACGTAATGTAAATAGAATGTATCTTCCGCAGAAGGATGCGGTTTCCCATTGAGACAGTTGATAGATCAGATGGACTTACTGCCTGCCTGCCTGTCCTATTAGACTGAATTACACCTGACGTTATTCATCCTTGAGAGATACAGATGGGTCTCCTTTGAGCCAGGTGATGGTGAGATCTTACCATGATGCCAAGAGAGAAGCTGAACCCTAACTGTTGCTCCGCCTCCTGGAAGGAGCTAGACAGGCTCGGAGCATCAGAGCTGAACTATAGGGTGACCCCCGTTGGTATTATGTGAGACTGAACAATCCAGGCTCTAAGAAGAGCGCAGTACATGATTGTGTTGCTTTATCTGAGCCAAGGAGACCAGCCAATGCCATGGGAAGAGGCAGGCCTTCTCTATAAAACGGGGCTGTCTTATTGCCCCTAGTGCAGAAGTGGGAAATGAGCAGAGCTGGGACTTCCCACCTTCTCTGGGGCCAGCGGTGAATGGGCCCAGGCTTCTCAGGGGCCCACATCTTACCAGGGGCATCTGAAGATTCTCATTTGCGGATAAGCCGGCTCCCAGCTGGTGGGAGACCTTAGGTTTGATCATATCCAGAAGCAACGGAAACTTGCTGATAGTTCTCCTCAAGCCATCATGCACATGTGATTTTAACTAAATTAAGTGGGAAGCCGGAGTCCACGCCGGAGGTGAAGTGGCACCCGAAACAGGCGGAACTGGAGAAACCAGTTAAAGAGTACCGCAAAATCATTTCCAGAGCTCTGCAGGCAACAGTCTGGAATGAGACAGTGAGCAGACTGACAAGTGGCCACCGAAATATGTGGAGAAAATGTAGCCTTTTGTTTTTACACGTGTGTGTGTTTGTATGTTTTCTGATACAGCGCGCCATAGGCAATGCTTTGTTGTCTGCTTTTTTCACCAATTTCTCATGACTTACGTTTCCGTGTCAATAACATGTTAATTGTTGTGGCTTTTTATGGAAGTGTCCTTTGCCTATTATAAGGTACAGATTTGAAGCATTCAGTTTCGTGAGTTTTGAAAAATGCGAACCCCGGTAAAGGCACCATCGCATTCAAGATATAGAACATTTCCAGATTTTAGCAGGCTGCCCAGATATTGTGACATTTTAATCACCGTGCAGCACCCAAATATGGATGTGTTTTACTTACATAAACCCTAACTGGCAGTCATTTAGGTAGTTTCAAAATTTTTGTTGGTATGAATACTGATGCAATGAATATCACTTTAGCTAACTAAATTTGCATATCCTTAAATAATTCCTCAGCAAAAAAATTGCTAGAATTGTAATTCTTGGGTCAAAAAGGATTAGGTTTCGTAATTATTAGGTCCAGGAAGTCATTTAGGCTTTTGATACATATTGGTAATTTTTCCTCAAGAAGGATTATACTGATTTACACACTCACCAGGAATACATTAGAGTGCGTTTCTCCTCCTCTACCTCCTGCGTATGCTTTCTGCTTGAATCCTATCTCTTCTGATAGTATTACTAAGACCATGTTTTACATTTATGTGTGTTTTTGCAGTATATCTTTGCCCATTTTATTTTTAACCTATGTTTTAAGTTTCTCCTACACATTGCCTAGAATTGTACGTTGTTTATCCAATCTGATAGTCTTCAACTTTTAGTAGAGAATTTTAATCCCTTTACATTTGTTAGGTAACTGATATTATCTGCTGTCACTTCTACCATCTTAATTCATACTTCCCAGAGTTTATAATTCCTTGCTGCCTTACTTTCATCTTGGTCCTGATATTTTGTTAAATTGACCAAAGCTTTGTTATTTTAACTCCTAGATTGTTTCTTTCACTTAAAAAAAAAAAAAAGTCTACTGGGGCGCCTGGGTGGCTCAGTGGGTTAAAGCCTCTGCTTTCCGGCTGCCTTCGGCTCAGGTCATGATCCCAGCGTCCTGGGATCGAGTCCCACATCGGGCTCCTTGCTCGGCAGGGAGCCTGCTTCTCCCTCTGCCTCTGCCTGCCACTCTGTCTGCCTGTGCTCGCTCACTCTCTCTCCCCCTCTCTCTGACAAATAAATAAATTTTTTAAAAAAAGAGTCTATTTGAGCCAATGTCTATACCAAGAATTAAACAGTATTAAATACCTTATTTAGCATTTGTTAATCTAGACTCATTGCTTACTATAGTCTACTTTTTTTAATTGAAGTACGGCTGCCATTGTTTACTTTGTATGCCAACTTTATTAGGTTATGCTGGTTATTGTGATCAAGCTAAGCTTATAATAACAAGATGTGGTAGCTATTGATTTTTGTCAGCCCATCAAAGCTTCCCACCCCGCTCTTCTTATAACAGACACTGCTCTCTGAGCCACAGGGATGTCATATGAACCAGGCCTGATAAACTGTAAGAGTTCATTCTCCCAACAACAAAGGACCAACCAATCAGAACCCTTCCCTGATTATGAATGCAGAAAGAAAGCCCACTTCCTCCACTGGGATTTCCATTCTCCCCTGGGGTCAACGATCACCAAGTGGACAGACGTATTTATAGATGTGTCCTGTCTACAGTAGGAGCAAAGGAGGCAAGAACAAACCAGGCAGGGTCCCCGGCAGGAAAGAGATGGCACACTCAACTTAAGAGAGTTTAGGGAGGTTTCATAGAAGGACCACTTGTTAAGATACAGGCATGGTGCTGGGAAGCCAGAGGGGATAGTGCAGTAACTGGAGGTTGAGTAAGAGCAAAGGGACAAGGGCAAAGAGTAGCTCCTGGAACCCAAGAAGAGAACTGTGCAGAAAAGACTGTCTTTAGAGGAGCAACAATCTTTGGTCAAAGGGTAGAGCCAAGAGGACCCATGATAAATATGCAGCCCACTCCCTCCTCACCTTCCAATCTCCTACTGGTCCCTCACTAATGGGCTGGGCCCAACCAGAAGTCAGGGGGTTCATGGAACACCAAATGGCACAGTCCATACAGGTCAGACTCTCAGGGAGAAAACACAGTGGATTCAGAGTGGCAAATATGACAGCTGGCACAGCTGATGAGGGCCAGAGTGGCAGAGTGCAAAACGGCCATGGCCTCTTCCAATCCTGAATGAGTCTTTGTAGTAGGACTTTGTCGCTCCTCCTCTCAAGAGGCTAGGACTATTTCTCCACCCCTGAATCTGGTCTTAGCCATAACCAGCATGACACAAATGAAGGCTGGAAGAACACCTGTGCTTTGGGGATTTCCCTCTCCTGCTATACTTGGAACTGCGGGCCAGGGTGTGGATGTCCCAAGGCCAGCCTGGTGGAGGAAAAGGACCTCATGAAAGAAAAACAAAGTGCCCAAGCCGACAGGCTGCCAACCGGTGGCCATGTTAGTGAGTCTATCCTAGATGATCCAGCACCAGCAAAGTTGCTGGCTGACCAAGACCCCTGGTAGAGCCGAACGAAGATCAGCCCAATAGACCCACATCAGAAGAATCACCCAAGTAGCCCAGAGAATCATGAGAAAAAACGTAATGACCATTGCCTCAAGCTACTACATTTTGGGATGGTTTGTTACCCAGCAAAGCTAACTGATACAGCTGATAATTTGAACGCACCTTGCAGGCATCACGGCCTCTGTTCCGGTATCTGAGGCCCTTGTCCCTGAAGTGTATTCCATTCCCAACGCCCCTCCCATGAGCCAATCTGTCTTTCTATTGCTAATTTGAGTTGGATTTCTCTCACTTCCAATTAAAAAAAATTGTGAAGCTTTACTTTTTTTCTCTGTAATCTGATACAGTTTAAAATGCACAGAAATCCTTCATTCCTCTCAAGTTTAAGACCATACCCACAAAGCCTATAATTTTGGGAGAAGTAAAGTTTCTTGGGCAATGTTCTCATTTCTTTTTTGGTTACTCGCCTATTCTGGTTTCCAATTTCTTCCTGAGACAAAATTGGCAAGTTAGAATTTCCTAGAAAATCATCCATTTCAACCAGATTTTCAAACACATTTTTATACATATTCATACATTATATATATATAATATATATCCTTTTTAATATATACATTCCTTTTAAATCCTCTATTTTCCTTTTATTAAATCTTAAACATTTAGCTCATGATTTATCATTGTTAATATATTTCTTCATAAAGTAAGACTGGATTTAAAAACACAAACAGAGGGGGTGCCTGGCTGGCTCAGTTGGAAGAATATGTGACTCTTGATCTCAGGGTCATGAGTTCAAGCCCCACACTGGGTGCAGGGATTAAAAAATAAACTTTTTTTTTAATTTAAAAATCAAATAAAAACACAAAAGGATACGCTCAGCATCAGTGTGCATCATCTTTAACTGCCCTGACCCAGTGATGTAATCGGGAGGACACGGGGTATAAAATGGGCTTTATTCTGCATCTTGACTATAAACAATAAGAAATCATTGCTAAAACCATAAAACATTGAAGAAAGTGCCTTTAGACAAAGCAGCTAAAGAATCCTTTTGTAATTTCTGTACTGCTGGCACAGAGCCCTTGCTCAAAAAAATTAGCTATTATCATTGGCTATTATTATTCCTTGGCAGGTCACAAGGTATCCTGCATCCCTTCTTCAGTAGGAAAGACTCATCCAGGTACTAATAATAATTCAGAAACCATTTGCTGAGTGCCTTTTTTTTTGGTCCCAGACACTATTCTGGATGTGACTCAAGCAGTCTCTCATTGAATATACACTGAAGAAAGGAAAAAAAAAAGGAGAACTATGATTTAGGTATTATTTACCCCATTTTAAAGAGATGAACTAAGGATCACTTAGTGATCACTAAGGATGAACTTGAATTATTTTCTCCAGATCCCCAGAGCAGTAAGTAAATGAGAGCAATGGAATTTGACACCAAGGTTTTCCGGCTCCAAAGTCCAGGCTCTTCTCTCAGACTTGGAGGTTGTGTGTCAAGTCACGGAAATGGAGACAGCAATTACCTCAGGAGGGCATGCTCCGGGTGGAGGACTGTAGACAATTATCAGCACATTCAAGATTCGGGGATAGAGTAATAGAAAGGCCCTCAGCTACTCATACCAAGGGCTTCCTGTGTGGCGGTCCCTGGGCTAAGCACTTTCGCACAATGTCTTTTTAATCCGCTTGCAACTGTTGATGCTTTGTGTTGTTAACTCTTTTCATTTTAAGGATGTTTTTTAAAAAAATATTACAACAAACCTATGTGGCTGGTACTAATATCCTAGTTTACTGAGAAGGAAACTGAGACACAGAGAAGGCAAATGATCCACCTGAGGTCCCCCTAATGAGTAACTTCCAGAGTCAGGACCTGACTTCACATATGTCTGACTGTAGGGCCCACAGTCCCAACCACCATTGTCTTTGGACATGATCAAGAAATTGCCTAGCTTCCCATGTGTAGCTGGAGATGGCTAAGTCATACAGGGACATGGGGCAGGGGAAAAATGAGATGAGTCCTCCTACAAGGTTGGCTACGACTCCCCAAAACCCCAAAATGACATCTGTGGGTTTTTTATGAAGTCTAGTGGGATGGTCCCCAGGAATTCTGTTCTACCACTCAGGTCAACAGGATCCCAGGAGACTGACCAAAGACTCTTCCCCCATCACCCTATGAAGAGTGGAGTCTTATTTCTTTCCCCCTTGAATCTGAGCTTGGCCATTGGGCTACTTTGTCCAGCAGGACATTACCAAACACAGTATGTGTTTGGGGCACGCTCTCCCGCTCTTCTCGGAGCCCTGAAACCACCATGTGAACAAGCCAGAGCGAGCCAGCGGGAGGATGACAGGTTATGTGGAGGAGAACCAAGGGCCCAGGCTGACAAGCTGCTCACTGCCAGTCATGTGAGGGGGGCCAGCATAGATCATCCTGCAGACACAGCCCTTAAATTTTATGCCCAGGGCAAGTACCTCGCTTGAATCACTCTAGTTCTGGCCCCAAGACACAAGTCCCCTTTTCCTGTTCTGAGAAGATCTCTCAGGAGGCTGTGTATGTAGGTAGTACTCTAAATGCTGGGTAACTAGAATGGCATGTCTATGGTGGTACCAGAGACTTGGTCTCTCTACAAGGTCCAAGAGACAGCAGAATTGAGAGTTTCTAGCCAGGGGAGACCGAGACCATGTCTACAGATGACCAGAAGTTAACACCCAAGAACTCTGCCATATCTTAAGGTCCTCCATTTGGCCAATGCCTCTATATATTGTCTATTCCCATTTGCATGGATTGGTTGGTTCAGTAACTGGGGACAGAGCCTGGTTCATGAACTTTCCTGGTCAGCACTGGGACAGAGCCTGGTTCATGAACTTTCCTCAGGTAGCCTGATATGCCTAATGTGGACCTATCTGTAGAAAAACACCAACTACACAAAGTTCTACTAATGTCCAGAATATTCCCTGGCTCAGGCTGGGCTTCAAATACCAGAGTGGTAGAGGGTGGAGCCTAGCATGTTCTCTTTGCATAGATAGAGACCGTGCCTGCCTGCTCCATGAGTTCGTTGCACACCGGTTCCTCCAAGGTCACCCAGGAGGAGGGCATCCCTCTATGACTGCAGGAGTCTCACCGGCAGCCAAACAAGAGCCTGGCCAGGTTGGTGAGCAGGTGTGGCCAGATCTTTAATCACGTCTCCAGCCATGGACAGGAAAAGGTCAATTAACTGAGTCAAGCCAGTTGAGGAGTCTGGACAAATTCATCATCATTGGTGCCAGCTGACCTTCTTGGAACTGTGTCCAGAGTTCGAATCATTCCAAGTCAGCTGCCAAATCCTATGCATGCTGGCTGCAGTAACCCTAACCCTCCCCAGCCCTGACGCAATGAATGGCGGGGCCGCTCCATTCATACAGACAGGGGTCTCCTACCGCTTATGGAGCCTACGCACTCCTTGGAAGGCCTGCCAAGTGGCAGGGAGAGGGCCTGCTAATTCTTCAGACTTACGTGGTGGCCATCTGTCCTTGCCACCTGCCCAACATATATTCCCTGTTCATCATTATCACTGCCATCATCATCCTCAAATGCTTGGCTCTTGCCATGAGCCAGATACTTTTATAGATACGGAGACAATGGGCACTCCTAACAACTAACAATCCTAACAAGGTTAGAAGATGGGGACTATGATTTTATCCATTTTTCAGCAGAGGGATCTCAGGCACAGAGAGTTAAGTACTTTGCTTTACCCAAGGCCACACACATCAGAACCCAGGCAAGCTGGCGCCATCCACAGTCCATGATTTTAGCCAGTACACTCTGCTTCCCTAGTTCTCTGAGGGACCATGCCTCCCTGACTCTTAAAATCATGGGGTGGCCACATGGGGTTTCCTTGCCAGGGCGTAGGCACCTGACCAGACCTGGCCAATCAGCATAACCATCCTTCTGGCTCTAGGTAAAGCACAGTACGATGATATGTTAGCTCTTGTCATGGATGAGACAGAAGACCATAGGTACCTCCCTTAGGAGCAAAGCAAGCCTTCCTAAAACTGAAACCAAGACAGGAGCCCTAGCCAAGGAAGGGAGGAAGTAAGTTCAGCACCTCAATTCACTGTGTCTGAAGCCAGTCTACGCTCGGGCTTTTCAGCTTCTGGGACCAAAAGTTTCCCTTTCCACATAAACCAGTTTGAGTGGAGTTTCTATCTCAGGTAACACAAAAAGCCAATGAACATAGACCAGATACAGGAAACACCATCCTCTTGGCTGCCGTATGAGACTCAAGTCTCGGGCTGCAGGAACCTTCAGAGCTCTGTAATGGAGCCAGGCGTCCCCCCAAATGTCCCTGCCTATTTTCCTGGGGATGAGAGACAGAATTACACTAAAAAGGCCTCGAAGTGTGGTCTCAGAGAACACGGTGAATAGTCCCATCTTCATCTCTGCAGACAAGTCTGGAGACTTGTCTTCATCGTTCATGCTACATGGGGTCCTTAAACCCAAGGACCAGGTTCCAAGCAAAGGGACTGTTGTCCAAGCTCCAGACTGTCCGGGTTGCTGTGATGACAGTTATATCCCTGATTTGCAGTGAAAGGGCAGATGATCACTTACGGAAGGCCAACAACAGTCCACAAATGCAATGCCAGAAGGCAGTCACCACTCAATTCTGGCAAGCTGTCCACTGTCATGTCTAAGTAGGTAAGGACAGGACCATGAATGAAGACCATGCCAATGCGGAAAATTCCAGAAAGGTGGGCCAAAGCAGGAACAAAATAAGAGAACCAGGGGTGACACTGCACGTGGAATCTGCTGAACACAACTCATCACTGAGCCAAGGGAGGAGCGTGCATGGTGGAAAGGTCTACCAGGGCAGTTTCAGCAACGTGGATAAGAGTACCCCAAAAAATGAGACTTTACCAAGAGGAGCTTCTTATCTCACATATGCAGTCTGGGCATAAGAGAACTCACAGTGGGCTCAGCAGCTCACCAATGTCATCAATGACTCAGGTTCTTTCGACTCTCCCACTCTGCCATGCTCAGGAGGCAAATACATGTCCCTCATTAACGCAAAAGTGCTGCCACAACCCCATCCACTGCATCCTCACACAAAAATACCCAACAGGAAAAAGGAAGGGATATCCGCCCTTATCAGAAAGGAAAGCCTTTCTTGAAAACTCTCCCCAGACTTCCCCCAAGGTCCCCCTGAGTAGGACTGGGTCACATGATCATTCACTAACTACAGGGGAGCCTGGGATGCAAGTGTCAGTCATTTCCAGCTTTTAGCATGAGAGGCGGCCTCTGCCAGAAAAAAGAGAGCAAGGGCTAGGAATGGCTGTTGAGGAGGTAATCAACAATGTACCACAAGCTTTGGACAAACTTAAACCAAGGCTTTTGCCATATCCTTATAGAGCCCCTGGAGTCCTTCACTTAAGAGTTTCCTTAAACTGGGGCACCTGAGTGGTTCAGTGAGTTAAAGCCTCTGCCTTCGGCTCAGATCATGATCCCAGGGTCCTGGGATCGAGTCCCACATCGGGCTCTCTGCTCGGCAGGGAGCCTGCTTCCCCGCTCTGCCTGCCTCTCTGCCTACTTGTGATCTCTCTCTCTGTCAAATAAATAAATAAAATATTTTTTTTAAAAAAGTTTCCTTAAACCAATTTATCTTTTGTTTAACCTGACTTTTACTTGGGTAGGAAATTTTCCAGCTCTACCATAAATTCAAAACCTACAAGAAAATCTACTAGATACATTTTTCCAATCCATATTAAAATATTCATACTGATTAAAATAAAACTTATTTGCCTGTTTTACCCAGAAGGATCCCCTGCCCCACCAACAGTAGCCAGGCTTTGGGATACATGGTAGCAGGATAAACCCATTTTCCTCCTAATTCTTGGGCCCTGGTATCAAGAATTCCCTAACAAAGAGCTGTAAAGTGCATCTTAAGGTACCACCCTAACTACCTTGTGAGAGCAGCAGGACCAATTTAGCATCTCACCACCACTCTCCATGCCCCTGCCATAAAGATGAAGACATTTAGCAAAATCACGGTAGGGGAAGCAGCTGCTTCCTGTACCCTTCTACCCCACTCCAAAAATGTTGTTTTGTCCTTCCTGTTAAAATGAAAAAAGTCTCAGAGGCTGTAGGGACCACCCCAAGTTTTGGAATAAGAACACACCCCCCCCATTTTGGGGGGGGGGGGCTCTAAGCACAGCCATCTTTACCCAAAAGGATGCACTGACCATGGCTGGAGAGAGGGGGACCAGTGCCCGTTACTTACATCAGAGGCTGGGCCTTTGTCGGCACCTGGGCAGGAGAAGGTGACGAACTCATGGCACCGCTTGTGCACGACAAAACAGCAGACTGCAAAAGAGAAAAGAAGGGTAGGAGGGAGGGAGGGAAGGAAGAAGGCAAGTGGGGAGGAGGAAGAGAGGGAATGGGGAGGAAGAGATCGTTAAACCTGGACTTCGCAACAAGAAAGGTCTTACAGCAGAATCAACAATGGCTTCAGCTTCCCCACCTTGCTCTTTACTGCAACCAAACTGCTGTGGCGTCCTACAAATCAGTTCAACTTCTTTTTTTTTTTTTTTTTAAAGATTTTATTTATTTATTTGACAGACAGAAATCACAAGTAGGCAGAGAGGCAGGCAGAGAGAGAGGAGGAAACAGGCTCCCCACCAAGCAGAGAGCCCGATGTGGGGCTCGATCCCTGGACCCTAGGACAATGACCTGAGCCGAAGGCAGAGGCTTTAACCCACTGAGCCACCCAGGCGCCCCATCAGTTCAACTTCTAAAGGTAACCGGGGTTCAGAAGATCACAAATGCTCAAAATTACACCCCCCCCCTCCCTAAAGATCCCTTCAGCTGTCAGGTCTTGTGCTGGTTTTGAAACAGGACATGGTTTCTTAAATCGGCATGAAATAGTAGTCGGCTTGGGTTTAGGTCCAGAATGCACAAGGAGCGAATATATTTAAACACTAGGATCATGCTCAGAGAGACATGCATGATACGAAGGGCCAGGCAGAAAATCAGAGTGAGCAGGCATGGCAGAGTGAGCAGAAAATCAGAGAGAGCCGTGCCCCACTCTCACCCAGGAGCAATGCCAAATGACTGCAAGAGTGGAGGAAAAACCTGCAATGTGTCCTTTGTTACTCGAGTAGTTTGCAACCAAATACACACATCCATGTATTTGAACGCCAGTGAGTTAGAGGCAGCTAGGATATGGCTCCACAACCTGGGGGGGATTCTACCGCTTGCAGGGAGGGGAGGTCAGAGACTATATTAAATCTACTTTCACAAAGTCTAAATGGTGGGATCCTGGAGGACACGTACCATGCTGTAGAACCACACAACCAGCTCAGGATCTTTCCAAAGAGCATTCTCAGCAAATGAAAACAGGCCAGGAAAGCTCAAGGCTACACCTCGCGAGACAAGGGACCTAGGCCACAATCAGTGGCTGCTAACATCACAAGAAGACTCCACCTGCCTACGGATCAAAGTACCAGGAAGTACTCCGCCACCTACGAGGTACTCTTGCTGAAGTAATCAAACCTGAATCGGTGCAAGCCTTTTGATCCAACTGTCAATTTACAGAAAATGCAAGTGACAGAGGCATGTGTTAAATGACATCACAGGGAAACAATCAGAAAAAAAGAAATTTTTTTAATATACAGCAATGCTCCCTCCTCTGTTGCCCCTCTCCCTGCTCACACGTGTGCTCATACACACACTCTCTCTCTCTTAAATAAATAAGTAAAATCTTAAAAAAAATAATTTGGGGGGCACGTAAGTGGCTTGGTTGGTTGGTTGGTTGAGCATCTGACTCTTGATCTCAGCTCAGGTCTTGATCTCAGGGGCATGAGGGTAAGCCCTGCATTAGGCTCTACACTGGGCATGGAGCCCACTTAAAAAAATTCAGTATGACAGGAAGGAGAAAGGGAGGATTATAGCTGGAATAAAAATTAGTCATGACTGATCATTACTTGAACCCGAGTGATGGACACATGAGGATTATTATACTAAGCTATCTACCTTAAATGTTTGGTATTTTCCACAATACAAAAATTTTTAAGTTCCCACGTTTGGAAACCAAGAAGAGGTCCAAAGGGGCCAATTTCTTTTGCCTTTGCTTACTCCCCTTTCTGTTTTAATAGCTTTTTATAAGTTATATTTTATAAGTTATATATGCTTTGTGAAAAGATATTTGTGTTGGGGTGCCTGGGTAGCTCAGTGGGTTAAAGCCTCTGCTTTTGGCTCAGGTCATGATTCCAGGGTCCTGGGATCGAGCCCCACATCGGGCTCTCTGCTTGGCAGGGAGCCTGCTTCCTCCTCTCTCTCTCTCTCTGCCGGCCTCTCTGTCTACTCGTGATCTCTATCTGTCAAATAAATAAATAAAATCTTTATTAAAAAAAGATATTTGTGTCAAATTGTGCACACACATCCGTGTGTGTGTGTGTGTGTGTATGTATGTGCCCCTCTGTTCCTATAGGTCTATGAATCTTGAGAGAAATTTATGAACAGTGGTCAACAGAAGCCAGTGATGATTATCTCTGGGCAGTAGGATTGCCGATCGTGTGAACCAGACCAATGACATCTGGACAAATCTACCAAGGTGACAACTCTGTGACCTGAAGTCTTCTTGAACACCATCTCTAGCCTCGTTCTTTCTTTCTTGTCTAAACACACCCTCAAGTACATCACTGGAACATGATGTCCTTAATGTGCTCTAGAGATATGGCTATGACACACAACTATCCTTGAGCATCTCTCCCAGATGTAATACCAACACGGACTCCCCAGCTTCTGGGGCCATAAAAGCAAGTCCTATGGAGGGGTGGGGGCGAGGTAGAGATCTACTTGTCTTGCAGCCACACAAGACCTGCTTCTGTCCTTAAGTCCCCTTACTAAATCATTTCTTATCAAGCTGGACTTGGCCTTGTTCTTTGGAAGTCATTTTGCATACAGCTCCCTTTCACAGAACACCCATCATTTTCACTTTCAACCTTACATTTTTCTACATCATTCAAAACGTTTACAAGGAGTATAGACCAGTTGCATAATCAGCTAAAACAACCCTACTTCCATTTTGAAACAAAATCAAGAGCCAAAGGTAAACACAGGTCAAGGGATGAAAAATATTACTGCCCAATTTGGAAACTCGGGGGTTGGGCGGGTAACCGAACGGGCATGGCTAAAGAAGAACTTGGCAAACTGGAAGTCTAAATTGAGGGACTGTCCCAGAATTCCCCAAAATGGGTGGGAAGGAATAAAAGAAATGCTGCAAAACCTGTACAACAGAGCCAAAAATTTAATACCAATCTAAAAAGATTCAAGAGAGAATAGTGAAGGTGTAATCAAAGGAAACAGAAAAAAGAAAATCCCCTGAAGATGAAGAAGAATTTGAGTCATTAAACTGAAAGAAATTATCAAGCATCCATAGGAATTAAGGAAGAAAAGAGAGTGAGGGTATCTGAGACCATTCCGACACGTCCAGCAGGGGCAGGAAGAGGACAGAGGGAAGATTACCAGCAACAGAACAAAAACGGTTTTTTAAATTATTTTTATTAACATATAATGTATTATTTGCCCCAGGGGTACAGGTCTGTGAATCGTCAGGCTTACACACTTCACAGCACTCACCATAGCACATACCCTCCCCAACGTCCATAACCCAATCATGTCTCCCTACCCCCCCACTCCACAAAAACCTTCAGTTTGTTTGTGAGATTAAGAGTCTCTTATGGTTTGTCTCTCTCCCAATACCATCTTGTTTCATTCTTTCCTTCCCTATCCCCAACAACCCCCTGCCCTGGCTCTCAAATTCCTCATATCAGAGAGATCATATGATAATTATCTTTCTCTGATTGACTTATTTCGCTCACCATAATACCCTCTATTTCCATCCACATCGTTGCAAATGGCAAGATTTCATTTCTTTTGATGGCTGCATAGTATTCCATTGCATATATAAGAACAAAAATAATTTTGGCATCAGATTTCTCCTCTGCAGCTCTGAATTCTAGAATATGGTAGAGCAGTATCTTCAAAGGTTTAGGAAAAGTCATTCCGACCTAAAACCTCATACAAAGCCAAACTGGTATTCCAGAGAAGGTCCAGAGTAAAGACATTTCCAGAATACAAGGACTTAAAAAACTTACTTCCCACAAAAGAAGTACTAGAGTATATGCACCTCGCAAAAACCATGACCAAAACAAATGAAAAGAGGCAGAAACAGAAGTGGTGAAAGAGACAAAAAAACAAAGAGGGAGGGGTGCCAGGCTGACTCAGTTGGTGGAGCGCGCAGACTTTGGATCTCTGGGTTCTGAGTTCAAGTCCCATGCTAGGTGTAGAGATTACTTTAAAAATTAAAAACTTTAATACACACAGGCACACACACACGTGCATGTGCATGCACACACCCACACACACAAAGAGGGAGAGGAGTGGGGGAAGAAACTAAGTCATAAGAAATGGGGGTGAGAGAAGGTCCATAACATGGAGATGCGCTCTAAGAGTCTTGTCTCATTCCTCAAGAGGTTCTAGATATTAAGAAACCCATGTAAGGCATTGTAAGTTTGAATATGTGTGTTAACCATTAAGAACAAAAAGGGCACCTAGGTAGCTCAGTCGGTTAAGCATCCGACTCTTGTTTTCAGCTTAGGTCATGACCTCAGGGTCAGGGGATTGAGCCTTATGTGAGGCTCCCGCTCAGTGGGGACTATGCTGAAGATTCTCTCCCCTTCTCTCTCTGCCCCTCCTCTCCCACTTATACTCTCTCTCTCTCTCAAAAAAGAAAAAAAAAAGGACAGAAATATAAGGCACACTACTAAAAGAAAAAACTGGACAAAGAAAACTCAATCCAACTACACTTCAAAAGGCCTTCCCACATGCCCCAATTTCATATAAATATTATTCTTTTCTTTTTCTACTTTTCTATGGCATAACTTGCACTTTAAATTCTTTAATCCATCTGTAATTTCGTGCCACCTGATGTGCACTGGGAATCTACTTTGCCACTTTTTTTTCCCAAATAGGTAATCAATTGTCCCAGTATGTTTTATTGAATAACCCGTCCCTTCCCCACTGATCTCAAATGCCAACTTTATTATACCCTAAATAATTATATACACTGGGGTCTGTCTTCGGGCCTTCTGTTCTGTTCCACTGCTCTGTCTTGAAGTACAGCAATATGGGTTTTAATTATAGTCGCTTTAGAATATGTTATATCTTGGCAGGGCAAGTCCTCTCTCATTATCCTTACTTTCAACATTTTCTTGGCAATCACTGCGTGTTTATTCTTCCAAGTGAACTCTGGAATCGGTTTACAAGGCTTTTAAAAATACCAATGGAATTCTTATTGGAATTACCTTTAATCAAGTCCCCGTCCCAACCCTCCGCGACAAAGAAGCACTCACTGGAACTTTGACTGAAATTGTCTCAAACTTAGAAAAAATTCCAGACAGCTGACACATTCACAACAACGAGTCTTTCTATGAGGAATAGGGTGTCCCCTTGTTAAAAATCTGACTTCATGTCTCCCAGTGAAGTCTTTGATTTTCTCTATACATTTCTCACTTAGTATTAGAGGAGGGAACCTTTTTTTAGGTGATTGTGATTTGTGATTTGGACATTTTTTTCCCATTTTGTTTTCCAACTGGTGGTGGCTGACAAATAGGGAAGCAATATATTTATTTTGTACGCATTTTTTTTTTTAAACTCTTAATAGGTTTTTGTGGGTTTTCGGTTGTTTTCTTTGAGTTTTCCAGGTGGAGAATCACATTAGCTCCATTTATAATATTTTTTCTTTACCCTCTCTGATAGATATTTCTCTTTTCTCTCCTTATCTTTTTCCCTCTTCTCATGTTTCCATGTCTGTAACTTTCAGAACACTGTGGAACAAAAGGGATGAAAACAGTCCATTCTAAGCTTTTCACAGCTTGACTCCTCCCTCACTCCCTTCTCAAACTAACTCTTGGAATTGGTATTTGCCTTGGAAACTGTCCATAGTGTTCTCCTCAATGTGTGTCCACAGTGCGCGCCCACCTGGGATGATGAAATACCCCTTCTTATCCCTTCTTCGCGGTGTATTGTTAGGTAGTCTCTCTTTTTATTTTTTCCAGGGGTTTGTCCTCTTCGTTGTCTATTCTATTATTCTACCATTATATATTCTTTTTTTTTTTAAGTAGGCTCCACATCCAGCATGGAGCCCAATGCAATGCCTAAACTCATGACCTTGAGATCAAGAGTCAGAAACTTAACTGACTGAGCCACCCAGGCATCCCCTTTTCTACCATTAAAGACATGGATATATTTCTCAATTCTACTGGTTTTTTTTTCCCCTACATTATTCATTGCTATTTGTACTTTTATTTGTCCCGCTTAATTTTGTTTTGTTTTTTTATATTTTATTTATTTATTTGACAGAGATTACAAGTAGGCAAGAGAGACAGACAGGGAGAGAGAGGAGGAAGCAGGCTCCCCGCTGAGCAGAGAGCCCGATGCGGGGCTTGATCCCAGGACCCTGGGATCATGACCTGAGCCAAAGGCAGAGGCTTTAACCCACTGAGCCACCCAGGCACTGCATCATTTGCAAACTGTAATACTCGGGTATGTTACCTTTTCCCCCTGTGCCTCAGTTTCTTCTCTGGAAAATGATGGTGATAACAAAGCATCCATATCATAGGGAAGTTGTTGGAATTAAATGAGTTAATCCAGGCTCAGAACTGTGCCTAGCATGTCCTGAGTATTCAATGAATGCCTGCTGCTACTTACTGTTCTTTCTCAAGCTTCTTGAATGAACTGCTCAGTTCACTTATTCCCATTCTTCTTCATTAAAAATTAAAGATTTTAGGGGCACCCGGGTGGCTCAGTTGGTTAAGCAGCTGCCTTTGGCTCAGGTCATGATCCCGGGGTCCTGGAATCGAGCCCCACATTGGGGCTCCCTGCTCAGTGGGGAGCCTGCTTCTCCCTCTGCCTCTCCTCTCCCTCCCCCCTAGCTTGTGCCCTCTCTCTCACTCCCTCTCTCGAACGAATAAATAAAATCTTCAGAAACAATTTTTTAAATTAAACGTTTTAAAGCTCAAAACCTCCCTTCCCAGTACAGCTTTCATGGCATCCTGTGTCTTAATAGAGAGTTGCACACTGTTAAGCTTGAAATAGCCAGCCCTGCTACTTTTCTTTATAGTCTTGTAGTCAGTTAGTCCATCATGGTTCTCTTTTCTTCCTCATCCCGGGGCTGTTTAGAGAAGCTGTTTCCCACCACCACTGTTTATGAGTCAGTCTTTCTTCAAAACATCTAAACTATCCCTGAAGGTCTTCATCATCCTCAGTCCTTTTGATGGAGAGGGGGCTCCTCTCTACTTTCCTGGCATCTGCTCCAGTTCCGATATATAAATGGTATTTAGTAAACCAGTACTTTGTGAGTGAATAAACAAAAGAATGGATTATCATCAGCCACAGAAAAAGAAGAAACCCCAGTCAACCTCGAGGGGCACGTAGCTCCCGGCTGGCCTTGCGCTGACTGCCACCACGGACGGGGGGAGTGGTACTGGCTACTGTCAAGGTCTCTGGAACACAGCCATCCAGTGAGCCACGAAAATAAATAATCCATCCTCAGCAAGGTAGAATCAATGTGCCAGGTGATTCGATTATCCTGTAGGGCGCATACGCTACGGAGAAGCTGGGAACATACTGGAAAGCTGATGAGCTTCTGGTGCATGAACTTCCAGTATACACTGTGTTTCTCAAAGTTGTGCAAATCAAATCTCCCATTAACTAAAACACTATAAAGAAAAGTAGTAGGGCTGGCTATTTAAAGAAACAAACTAAATCCTTTTGTGATACAAATAAACACCCCCTCATTTCTGTTTGGCAAATTCAGGGTAAAACCAGTTTTGCTTAAGTAAGAGACAACACTTACTGAGCTGATGAAAGTCACACCAGGTCCTACTTTCAAACAGGTACCTGGTAAGAGCCAAGAATTCCTCGAGGCTTCATGGTTTATTCAACAGCTCTTTGCTCTGCAGAAGTTAAAAGCCTGCAGCCTACAGCCTTTGGAAGCCAGCCTGTAGCCACGCTTTATTAGGATGACACAACAGAGTCTCCAACTCAAATGCCTAGGGGCTAGGTGAGCAATGACAATGTCTGAGAATGCAGGAATGACCTGTCTAAAAGGGGGAACTGCCACTCAGCTCCGGAAGACAATGAGATAAAGTTCCAACTCTGTCTGCCTCTACCCTCCCTTATTCTAAGAAAGGTCAGGAAGGTCCCTGGCCAGCTTTGTAGGTGGAAGAATGCCTTCTCCCCAACCCTCATCAAACATGTCCACATCCTAATCCTTGGAAATTTGGAGATGTTACCTTGCATGGGAAGAATGGACTTTGCAGGTGGGATTAAATTAAGGATCTTGAGATGGAAAATTATTCTGGATTATACTGATGGACCAATGTCATCACAAGGGTCATTACCAGATGGGGGCAGGAGGGTCAGAGGAGGAGATGTGTCAACAGAAGCAGAGGTTTGGAGTGATGACACCTTTGCTAGAAAGGAACACAAGCCAAGGAGTGTGGGTGGCCTCCAGCAGCTAGAGAAGGCAAGGAACAGATTGTCCCCTGGGTCATCCAGAAGGAATGTAGCCCTGCCCACACCTTGATTTTAGCCCCATAAGGCCCATTTTCAGACTTTTAACCTCCAGAACGATAAGATTATAAATTCGTGTCATAGTAAGCCACCATGTTTGCCCTAACTTGCTACAGCAGCCATCGGAAAACAATGTCCAGCTGATGGTTGATCCCAGAAGCAGAAGACTACAGTCAAAGGCCCAGGAAATTTCTGTAGAGCATCTGCCCCAAGAACGCCTTGGGATGCCAGCTTTGTTTCACACCGCACCCCACCCCCCAGTCCCAGTTCTAGCCACTGTAATTTTTCATTGCATCCCAAAAGGGCTAAATCAAGTCATCAAAATTTCATTTTTTTTTTCTCTTTGGAGTTGATTCTCCCCTTCTACTTTATTCTCACTGGGGTCTCTAGTGGAAAACTGACATCCCTCGAAGTAGCCTTTGTCCCTGAATCCGAAATCCCAGCCCTGGCTGCAGGTATCTGTGATGAGAGAAGAAAGAGAAGGGGCCTCGGGCCTTTTCTCAACTCTCAGCTGTCTCAGGAAGCCTCCAAAACAGCCAGCTTTCGAGGGAGAAAATCCTGTCTTCTGCCAAGAGTTCCAGGCCAGGCCCGTGGGATCCATTGGACATAGGTGTGAACCCTCATTTCCCAGCTAGAAGCTGAAGCTCTTCACCCTGCCTCGCGGAGCCTCTGTTTGTCTTCTCCAAAATGGGAATAATAATAGCATCTACTCTCAGAAGGGCTGTTGCAGGAGCTCTAATGAGACAACAAACACAACAAGCACGGTGGAAAGGGTCATTCAGGTTGGAGCCACCAGCGGGCAAATCTCGCTTTGCAAAGACTGGAGAGGATCTCTTTTTCCTCCGGGGTCAAAGCGGATCCACAGGCATGGAACTCGGCCTCGTGCCCAGGATGAGGTGGCGCGCCCCCAGAGGTTGTCCTGAACCGTCTCTGCCATCCAAGGCCTCGTTTCCACCCAACCCCTGGCTCCCTGGCTTTCAGAAGACCGACCCAATGTGGCCATGCCACTTGAGGTCACGAAGGGCCGTCACACCCCTGCTGTCACCTGAGCCATGCCACAGCCCTGCGAGGATGACATGCGTTGGCTGATGCTCAGAGAGAAAGGCCATGCCCGAGGGCACCCAGCGTGTCCGTGGCAGCGTCTGTGTTTGAAACCAGGTCTGTCTTCCTCTGGAGCCCACACGCCACTTACGCGGTATCGCTGCATTTCTGTTTGTCATCTCCCTCACTGTTCCAGAAGAAATCCTCCCCCGCTTTCCTCACCCCTGCCATCCAGTCAGTTGCTAAATCCTACTGAATCTTCCTTCGCAACATCTTTTGTGCCATATCCTCCCGTGCGTTCCCCGCCGATGCCACCCTAACTGCCCCCAGTGACTCAGACAGGCACTCCTGCCACCGAGCCTTAACTGGGCTCCCCAGAAACAAAGGAGTCCGCCTCGACAGCTCACCCCTAGGCGCCAAAGTGTTCCACAGCCTCTTCCAAAGGAGATGAGCTTACCCGTGACACAAGATCACTATGAAATCTGAATGAGAAGTCATGTGCAAATGCACAGAAGCGGGGCACCTGGGTGGCTCAGTCGGTTAAGCATCTGCCTTCGGCACAGGTCGTGATTTCGGGGTCTTGGGATGGAGCCCCGCAAGGGGGCTCCCTGCTCAGCAGGGAATCTGCTTCTCCCTCTGACCCTCCTCACTCTCGTGCTCTCTCTCAAATAAATAAATAAAATCTTTATTTAAAAAAATGCACAGAAGCAGGGCACAAAGTAAGCGCTCAGCGAAGGTTAATTTACTTCCTTCCAGGTTAGAGGGGTTCGCCAGAAAAGCCTGGCAGCCAACCTGCCTAGATTCAACACCATGCTGTATTTATCAGCTCTGTGACCTTGAATAAGTCCATTGACCTTGCTGTGTCTCCGTCTCCTAGCCTGGAAGATAGAAATATTAACAGTACTTTCCTCATAGAGTTGTTACAAGGATTGAATGAATAAATCTGAGCATAGTGTACGGACACAAGTGCGAAACAGATACTAAGTATCGTCAGTAAGATTCCTACCTGCTCTCCTCTACCCCACGCAGCCTATGCCTTCTGAGAATTATTCATGCTCTGAAAACTCACTTTTTCTATTGCTTCCCTGCTCCGACACATTCCCTGGTTGCCCGCTGCCGGAAACTGCGTTGTCCAACTGGCCCCACGGGGTTAAGCCAATTTAAATTAATCAGGTAAATTCAAAATTGAGTTCCTCGTTCACACTAACCGCATTTCAAGTGCTTAAGAGTCACATGTGGTGAGCAAGTACCATCTTGGACGCTCATCGCGGAAAGTCGCGTTGGACGGGGCTGGCCAAAGGATACAGTGTGCGGTGAGAATTTCTTTTTAAAATGGAATGCCATGCTTACGGTTTCAAGTGCAAACACTGCAGAGGCGCACACAGTTGAGAATCACTACTTTACTCCATCATTGGAGGGAACTATTCTCTCCAGTTTCTCGTGCGTCCTTCTAGAAATATTCCTTGCATGTGTGTGAGCCCACGTGATACCTATATGTGGAGTGAGACATTCTGTATTTCCTTTTTGGGTTTTTGGTTGTTTTTTTTTCCCCCTAAATCTCTGTCCCTTTTGTTTTCCCCACGTGATTCAACTCTACGCCACAGGTTCTCAGCCCTGGAGACACTGAGTCACCTGAAATTTTTAAAAACATATCAGGGCCCAGGGCCCACCGCCAGAGATTCTGATTAAATGCAAAGGGGTTTGGGGGACGGGGCGGGGGGTTCAAGGACAGGTACATTTAAAAAGCCCCCCAGGTGATTC
Organism: Mellivora capensis; assembly: GCA_004024625.1. Taxonomy (NCBI): domain Eukaryota; kingdom Metazoa; phylum Chordata; class Mammalia; order Carnivora; family Mustelidae; genus Mellivora; species Mellivora capensis. The sequence goes on along the minus strand of PISX010005167.1, from coordinate 33,871 downwards.
CAATGCTGAGAAGTATGCTGATCTGCACCCCCACCCCCCCACTGATGCTTCCCCCCAAACTGCCACATCTGCAGGCCTGTTCCAGAGAGAACAAGCCCATTCTGGTCCTGCAACTGCATTTTACTCTGTTTCTTTACCCGGTCTCACAAGAAATTCCTAAAGCTCTGAGGATGGTGATTTCCTCCTGTAAGAAAGGAAGAAACAAGAGCAAACTTTGTTTATCAAGAGCCAAGCCCTACGGAGGCTGGGGGTTCAGAACACAAAAGCAGAAGCGCTGACCATGCTATTGCATGGTCAGCAGTGGCAGGAAAGGAATGTTTTCCTTTAGAGCGTTACCAGACTTAATTAACTAAGCAAGATAAAGCAGTGGAACCAACAAGAGGGAAATAATGGGCCTCAGAAGTAAGTAAACCCACGAGAAGAAAACCACCCCCCACCACCACCTTCAGCTCTACCAACCCTGGGGAGACAGCACCCCCCCGCCCCGCCCTGGGCAGGACAGCAGCTGGGAACATCCGGCTGGTTCGGATGACACATGGAGGCTGTTCTTGACCCCTTGGCCTCCCCCTTTTGATCAGGCCCCAAAGGTGGGGGCAGCAGGATATAATGGCATGGCCTAAGTGAAAATATCAACATCCCTTCATTCACCAGGCATCTCTAGCCTTAGGAGCGCACGCAGATCAGAAGAGCTGCTCCCGAAACCAAGTATCTTGGGTGTCTCTTTTCTCTGCCTAACCAGCATCCATCCTTTGTGTTTCTTCCCTTTGGAAAACTGTCCCCTTCTGACCCTCAATTCCGGCGATCCACCTAGGGTGGTCTTCACCCTCTGGCTCCCGGAGGGTGGACATAGGGATGGGCATGTGACTAAGCTCCCCAGGGAGAATCAGTTTCAGGGCTTTTGCTGGAATTATTAGGAAAGAGGACGTCCTTTCTGGCAGTATTGCTAAGCTGGTAGAGACTGTGTCCACATCTGCCACCACTCTGTTGGCCCAGAGTGAGGCCAACAAAGAGAAAAGCAGAGCTAAGAGATCTCTGATGGCCGCATATGAGCACCTGGATCCAACCAGGCCTGAATCCCCACCCCTCAACATTTCTACATAAGTTTTAAACTCCCTCATTGCCTAAACCAACTTGAATTGAGTTTCCATTCCTTCAGACCAAGGGACTTCTGACTAATAAACCAAAAGGTGAGAAGCTGGAGACTGGCCGGTGAGGTCCCCTATACTCTCCTATGTTCCATGTATTCCTATAAATAAACCTCTTTTCTTTTTTTAATTAGGGGTCTGGTATTAAGAACACTCAATTCAATCAGTCTATTTGGGGGAATCAAGGAAAGGTGGGATATAGTGCCTCACTCTTCCCTTAATTCCTATAAATAGTGCAGCCCTCGAAGAAGGAAAGTACACCTAAGAGTTTGCTCTGTAAGGAGATACACCAATTGACAAGTCTCCTTTATCCACAGACACCTGTTGCTTGGGCTTCTTTTCTGTAAGTGCTGGTGGGATGGCCACAAACTCCTCGCTGATGCAACTGTGATTTACACCATCTGCCTACTTCCAGCTCCTAACCTTGCTTGTGAAGGAGCGACCACAGAGCCATAAGGCCAAAGCCTTTCTTGACATGACAATGAGTCACATCCACTAAATTGTGCCTTTGGAGCTGGGTGGATTGAAGCCCAGAGATAAATCAATTCATGTCAATCTCGGTCCCCCAAGTCACTCTAAAAAGCAAACAGAAAGGTGAATCTCTGGCTTACAACTCTGCCAGCAGTTTGGCCAGGGGGTAGGGGGAGCGGGGGCGGGAGGGGGGAGAGGGGGGCCTATGTGAGTATTTATAAAAATCACCAAATCAAAAACAGGACCATGGATATTATACAGGGTATCTGTTGGTTTTGCCTGCCCAGCACCCACCGCCCCCTCTTCTGGGAACTGGCATGTTGATTTTCCTTTGGGAAACCAGCTCTTCTCCATTGTATGCAGTCCTGATGTGTCTGTCAGTCAAGGCTGCGGCTCTCCCCTGGCCAAGGGCTTGGCCACGTGACCCAACATCAGCCAATCACACTCTTTCTCCTAGGAATTTGATTCTTGAATCAATAGTGTCGCCCAGCAAAGGTTGCTCAGTTCCTGCCATCAGGACCCGAGAGCGGCTCTGAACCCTATACTTTCTAAGGCCTGGTATTGTGCGAATGTGGTACCTCTGACGCTTCAGTTGCTTTTTTTAAGACAACTATAGCCCATTTCTGTCACTTACAAAGAACCAAACAACCCTAGTCACTTCAAAGACATCTGATCTCACCCCATCCTGATGCAAGCATCCTTCCTATGACATCCCCAAGAGATGGTCCCAAGCTTTCCTTGCACACCTCCAGGAACAAAAGCTCTCCACCTCCTACAGACAACTCTACTGTTCTGAAGTTCTTAAAACTGCACAGAAAGGGGGCACCTGAGTGGCTCAGTCGGTTAAGTGTCTACCTTCGGCTCAGGTCATGATCCTGAGGTCCTGGGATCGAGCCGCGTGTCATGCTCCCTGCTTGGTGGAGAATCTGCTTCTCCCTCTGCCTCTGCCCCTACCCCTGTTCGTGCCTGCTTTCTCTCGCTGTCTCTCAAATAAATAAACAAAATCTTTAAAAACAAAACAAAACAAAACAAAAACCACATGCTTTGTTCATTACCATATCCCTAGTGCTGGTACATAATGGAGCTCAATGATATTTAATTGACTGATTGACTGGTAGAGATTTGAAGCCAATGACCATGTCCCCCGCCCCCACCCACACACACCTGCTTCCCCTGTATGCCCCCTTCCTCTCCATATATTCGGGTCTACAGGACAAGACCTTCGCACCATCATCCCAGGTGCCCTGACGCCCAGTAAAGTCATAGAAAAATGTCCTCATGATACTTTCCACTTGCTTTCTGTTTTACTTGAATGAGACAAGCGCAGGGTGGAAGATCTACACACAGAAAAGCAAGGAAAAAAAAAAAAGTAGAAGGAAACATGAAATGTTAACAGTGGTGGTGATCTCTGGTTATAAGGACTTGCAGGTTTTGTCCTTTTAATAATTCTGTATTTCCCTAGTATTTTAAGATAATAAAGCAAACATAAATTTTAACCAACTTCATGAAGTTTCATCTAATACAAGAAAAAATATACCATTCTAGATGTATAGTTCGATGAGTTTTCACAGATGAGTTACACCCATGTAGTTGGCACCACGACCAGGATACAGAATGCCCCTAGTTTCTGGCTCTTCTGAATAAAATTGCTGCAAACGTTCATTTATATGTCTTTGGGTGGATACACAATTTATCTTGGTTAATGGAGCCGCTGTGTCATACAGGAACTCTGTTTAACTTTGTAAGACAGCCACTTTTCTTCCGAAGCTGTGTACCGCTTTATTTTTTAGAATGGAAACAATCCAATACATTGCACTTTTTTTTTTTTTAATCTGCCTGTCAGGGGTCTCAGCAGGAAATGGAATTCACCCTAGATGTTCAATTAAAGACACTAGCAACTGTGGAAAACTGTCACTACACCTATGGCTATAATCTAATGCAACAGTGTAAACAAGAGCCCAGTGAGCACTGGAACCAAAGAAGAGGTGCCAGCTACCAGGAGCTGTCATGGCAGAGGGAGCCCAGAGACGGAGGGAGGGCGTGGAGGAGGACAATACCTCAAGTTCTCCCTGCTCCCCAGCCCCAGGCTCTGCTTGCCCTCGCCCACTGGCCTCACTGACACAAAAGTCAGCCCAGCAAAGGAGCCCAGGAGAGGCGGTGCACAGAAGTCTACCTCCTAGGACCCCGGACAGAGCAGAGAAGGGCAGAGGATGGCAGTCCTGGAAAAAGTATCAGAGAGTAACTAGACAATGTCCGTCCTCAGAGGAACAGAGGAAAAGCACGAAGATCAGATTCACAATTCTCTGAGATGTCAGCACTCACAAAGCTGCAGGGGTCCCAGGGGATGGAACCCTACTGTCACCATCCCCACCACAGTATAATGACTACCCTCATGCGACTCTCACTACTCCTGCTAAGAACCAGGGCAGCGGGTACGTTCCTGAGCGCTTACTGTATCCCAAGCACATCTTGAGTTTATTGGGCCATCCCAAGTAACCCTCAAAAGAACCAGAGAAGAAAGCAAGTCAGTTATTATCCCCTATTTTATGTTTGAGAAAAACTCAGACCTGCTCTCGGGACTCCAGACGCTGGTTGAGCCCTAACCACTATTTACACCGTTGTGCTACAAGACAAGCCACTCTGTGTCTCAGTCTCCTCCTCTGTGAAGAGAAGGTCTTTCTATCCTCCCCGTCAGGGCAGCTGGGAGGATTAAACACAACAGGGGCAGTTCGGCAAACATGTTTTTGAGTCCCGGGGGTCCCAGACCACCTTGGTCCCTAACCTTCTGAGGGCTGCAATGATCCTTTCAAATAAGGAAATGGGGGTTCATAAAGATTCCCGAATCTTAAAGCCACTCGCCCAGGAGTAAAGAACTAGGAAGAGGCAGAAGAGGGCTGAGACCTCAGGTCTACCTGTCTCCAAAGTCATAGTCTGCCCTTGAGGGAAGGAGAGGAGGGGGCAATGAATGTGCCGAAGGTGCGGGTTTGGCGCCTTCACTTTTCAGACCCGCATTCCGGCACACACGCAGTTCGGATCCAGGCTGTGGTTTCCCATCCACAGCAAAGCTTCAAAGCTCCCAGGCACCCAGCACTGATGTGTTTCCCTCCATCGCCAGGCACTTCTCTCTGCAGAACCCTGTGCCCCAGAGCCCAGGACATGGGGCAGCTACCCTCTACGCTCCCAGCATCCTTTGCTGATCTCCCAGAATGTATACGTGTGAGGGGCCAAGAGGTGTTTCTACCACTTGGTGCCTTCTTAGAGATGCCATTAACCTTTGGCACCTCGACTGATTTCCCCAGAAACCCAACAAGGGCTAAACACCAATAGGAAAGCTTCCCACAGTCTCGAAACTCAGCATTCTCGTCACATCTGAGCACCCTGTCATGTGAGCTACACTCATCCTCCATGCACTTTGAAATCTCTTCTGCTTTATCCTCTGCCAAAAGGTTCCAGTTTTTCCTCTACTGGCATTGACACGATGCAGAAGGGAACATGTGAGCCGTGAGGGCTTCAAAAATAGCCTGGAACTTTTCAAGGAAGGGGACCGTAGTGGGATGACAGGCAAACTATTCTGCATAACAAAGCACTGTGTCCCCAGAGTCAGGCACAAGCCCACCCTTCCCCACGTACACACTCACACGCCTGTCAATCACTCCCTGAAATATCATCTCTGTGGGAGGACGAGAAGATAATGGTATGATCAATGAAGCTCTAAGGGGACGGGTGGGATAGACTCCATCCAGCGGCAAATTTTCTACCGACAATAGGTCAGTTCGGCTTGGAGTTAACCCAGGGTGGTAATAAATGATGATGATGATGATGATGATGATGGTAATGATGGTGATGATGATGATGATGATGATAATGATGATGATGATGGTGATGATGGTGATGATGATGATGATGATGGTGATGATGATGATGATGGTGATGGTGATGATGATGATGATGGTGATGGTGATGATGATGATGATGGTGATGATGATGATGATGGTGATGATGATGATGGTGGTGATAATGATGATGATGATGATGATGGTGGTGATAATGATGATGATGATAATGATGGTGATGATGGTGATGATGATGATGGTGGTGATGATGATGATGGTGATAATGATGATGATAATGATGGTGATGATGATGGTGATGGTGATGATGATGATGATGGTGATGAAGATGAAGATGATGAAGAAGGAGAAGAAGATGGGGGGAGGAGGAGGAAGAGGAGAGAGAAGGCAACAACAAAAGAATAACTAAGAAAATTGATACACTGTCTACTCTACTATGTGCCAGGCATGGTCCTAAGCTTTTTACAGAGACGAACTCATTTAATCCCCATCAGTCAATGACACAGGAAATATTACTAATAGTCCCATTTTACAGATGAGGAAAATGAGGCATGAGAAGTTAAGTAACCTCTCAGTGACTGTCGGGCTAGAACCCAGGCTATCAGACTGCAGAGCCCTTGTTCTTACCCACTCCCCTCCACCTGATACTTACCCCCCAGCCACCGCAAAGAACCACTCATCCCAGGTCACCACTGCAGGGAAAGGAGGGAGAAGAACTCCTTCCTCTGGACCCTTATTCCCTAGAACCAGCTTAAGAGCCATACCGAGCCTCAGCATTTATTAAGCACTTCCTATTTAACAGGCATGTCCCTGAGTGAGTACTTTCACTCTCCCAATAACCTTTTGAGCTAGGCTGCCATATTGTTCTCCACTTTCAAGATCGGGAAACTGAGGATTGGTGTGCTGCTTTCCCCTCACTCTCCCTCCTAGCTCCATCCTTCACCAGACTCTGCTGTGATCTGAGCCCAACGAGGCTGACCCCTGCAAAATTAACCCATTTTCCACCTGGGCTCAGCCAATGGGTGGAACCAACAGGTGATTGGAGAGGAGGAGAAAGGCTGCAGTATTTCTTCCCTTTGCTCCTTGCCTTGATGCTGCCTTTGGGAAGCAGTTGCCTCCCTCCAGGACCACCGTTCCTGCGAGTGGTCCCTTAATCCGTAGCTCTATTGGGCCCCCGCACTATTTCCTCCACTTGCTTCTTCCTCCCAACAGGTGTTAAACAATCCCATCATTAAGCTTTCTTCATGAAAGCCACCCCAGTGATTTCTGCTTCCTGCTGGGATCCTGAGAGATATAATCACAGAGATGGAGCAACTTGTCCAGAGTCACACCGCTAGAAAAAGCCAGATCTGACAGGTGGGTCTGAGCTCGGAGTCCACGGGCTCAAACACTCTGTCAAGCAGCCTTCCTCAAAACAGGAGGCACCAGTTCTAAGACCTCTGAAGGCAAGGTCAGTAACATCAAGGAATCAAGCAAGTAGGTAAAGTACAATAGGGAGTGGTGGGGACTGAGGCAAACCGGAGAGCACACGGCCCACTTACAGGTAACCATGTGGAAAGGCTAGCACTTTAACCACTGTGCACAACACCAAACAAAAAGGAGCTCTATGACTATTTCTTACATTCTTCCAGAAATCGCACTGCTCACACTCCAGAAATCTCCTGCTGCTAGAAATTGCTCCTGACTGCCCCCTAAAGTTGTATGCTCCTCAGTCCTATTCCCAGTCCTGCCCACACAGGCTTTCAGATCGATTCTCCACTTCTAACAGAGTCAGGCAACAAAGATAATTAATTCTCTGCCTCCAAAGGCTGCTTCACCGACCCACTGCATTTTCTCCAGGTCGCCCCACCACCCTATGCCCCCCCCCCTTACATCACCCCCTGCAGGTGAGGACAAAGAAGCTGCTTCTGTGCCCTTGTCATCTGCTCTTTGGGGGCTGGGAACCCAGCCACAGCGGCCGGCCGTCCAAGGGAAGGACGAGAGAAGGAATTTGCAAATCGGCCGCCCACAGTCTGCAGCATGGCAGCATTGTCTGCACTGCGGACAGAAAAAGCCACGAGGATTTCTGTGTGGGAGAGGAAGGAGTCACTCTGCGCCAATGACCTTGAATGAGGTCCGGCCAGCTGCCGCTGTGCAGAGCAGAGGCACTGCCCCTGGAGGACTGTCCCATAGCAGGGGCTGCAAACCCGTGGCCCTTCAGCTCCTGGATTCCCCCTGCATGGGAACCATGGCCCATAGCACAGTAGGAGAGTTTATGATTTTTAAAAATCCAAGTTGCTGGCTTTTCTTTCCAAAAATTGGAAGTTAGAGCAACAATGGGTCCATATTCTCCCATGGTGACGGGGCAGTTGGACGTGAATCCGCTCATATGTGAAGTCCAAGAGGGCAGGGGATTTCATCCGGTTCATTCAGTGCTGTATCCCCACATCCAGAACAGGGGGTAGGCACATGCGAGATGCTCAATGAACACACTCAGAGTGAATGAGTAATAGCTTCCTTTTGAGACAAACTTGTATTCTCCATTTCACAGAATCCCCACCTGGCTTCACTCCCTCATTAAGTTCCTTTCCAGGCCCCTGCTGAAGGTCAAGATTGAGACCCCCAACTTATAGTGAGAGATTTAAAGGCAGGCAGAACACAGTCCCTCCTCCAAGGAAATGAAAGATAGGGAATCACCACTGTCGTCGTCGTCATCCTTTTTGGAGAGAGCACCACAAGCCAAGCTTCGTTCTAGATGTTCTACGCATATTGGTTCCTTTAATCCTCCTAACGGCCTTGTGGTGGGTCCCGTTGCCATCCTCTTCCTGCAGAAGGGAAGGCGGGGCACAGGAAGAGGAGGGACTTATCCAAGATTCCGCAGCAGCAGGCAGGGAAAGCAGGATTCAAACCCAGGCGGTCCAGCCCCACAGCACAAGCAAAATAAACACCAGATAAGGCAGCCAGATAACAGAGATCCTGCGGCTCTAGTCTTCGGAGCCCTAAAGAAACTGCTCCCAGCACAAGAGATAGAATTCCGTGACCTGGTGGCCAGAAGCGGTGACGGACCGGGTTCATTTCCTGCACCTCCAGCTTCAGTTAGCGGGAGCCACGTGGAGCGGACTGTCCAGAAGCCATCTGAGAAGGTGTTTCAAACGTTGTTTTTCCCTGAGCCTCTGCTTAATGGCTAATGATACCCTCATGGGCCCCTCAGTCTGGCTGGTAACTAATATGGCAAAGCAGACACCTGGGCTTCAGGGGCCGAAAGAGGGATCACTCCTGCTCGGCCGACCTGCTCGGACCCAGTGCCTCCGCGGCATGGCTTTGTGGCACCAACGGCATTCGAGAGGGAGCTTCAAGTCCAAGGACTGAAGTCAGCATCTGGAGAAAAGGACAAGCCCACGCTAAGCAGAAGTCTGGCTGTGGGGCGGCGGGCGGGCGCTCTCCGTTGTGGCAGCTTCCAGGGGGAGCAGAGCTGTAGAGCAGAAGGGTTAGACCACACGCAGCCGACTTCAGCTGGAGTCTCAGCTCTACACTCCGCACCTGCTACACCTCCTCCCGACGAGGCAGCTCCCCTCTAACGGGTCTCGGTTTCCTCATTGGTACAATGGAGCCGATCAGATTTTTCTATTTGTTCGGGAAACCATTTATTCATTTATTTATTCATTCACTGCACACCACGTGTGTACTGAACATCAGTCAGGTGCCAGGCAGTGCCCCCCAGATATCAGGGTCAATGATAAACGAGATTGGTGAGGTCCTGGCCCTCCCGAAACTTCCGGTTAAAACTCCAGTCCCAGGTCTCTCATGTGGGATAGAGAGAACGAGACCTACTTTGAAAGGTTACTTAGAGAAGTTATGAGATTTTATATAAATACAAAAATAGTGATCGTTTCCTTAAACACCAAGCGCCAGGCAATGTTCTAAACCAGAGGTCGGCAGACTTCTTCAAGGATGAAAGAGTGATTACTGTCGACCCCGAGAGACCACACAGTTGCTGTTGAGAAAGGACGCCACTGTCCTTGTAGTGCAGAAGCGGCCGCAGGTCCCACGCAAACAGGCATAGCCGTGTTCCCACAAAACTGTGTTTGCGAATTCAGTCCATGGAGCCATGAGCCACAGTGCCCCACTCCACCCCCAGCCTAGACCCACACCATCCAGGAGAATCTGGGGCAATGACAGAAACCTTCCAGAACAGGGTCGTCCACCTAAACAGCGGCTGATATGACTGAGAATCTGAATTTGGTCATTTAATTTAATTCTGCTGAACCCTAAAGCCGGAGCAGTGCAGGGGGCCTGTGGCTACCATATCTCGCCGGACGGGTACAGAGGCCCCGTAACCCCTTTATTCCTCAGCGCAGCCCCAATGCATACAAAGTGCAAGCACGTTGTCACTTACAGGTGCGTGATGAACCAAAGGGAAGGGGCTGCTCTGGTTTCTGGTGATGGTGACAGTCGAGCGGCTCTGATGAGCGCCGACCTCGGAGGACCCATTCCCTTACATCATGAAGACATCACCAATAGCTGCTTGAGACAAAATGAGGAAACCGAAGGCCTTTTGTGGCAGCCCCAGGCAGCCCTTGGAAGTCCTCGGAAACACACCCCTCGCTAACCTTAATGAGGCTCTTCCCCAGGAGAGGCCAAACCACCTCCCTTCCATCACACAGGCAGAGGAGTGCTGGCGACACTCCCTCTCCCTGGGCCCCCCAGTGACATCAGAGGAGATCACCTCCCTGCACGAGGGGGATGACCTCCAGGCCCCAACTGAAACTGCCCTCCCCGCCTCAAGGGAAATAACGAGCTTGCTACTCCTAACTGATGTGCAACAAAGGAAGAAGCATCAAAGGCTCCTTTGGGTTGTTTCTTCCAATTTTCAAAATGAACGTTTCAACTATCCCATGAACCCCACCCTACTTTCGGTTCTGCTGTAGGCTACTAATAAGGACTACCATTTGTTCAGAGTTTGTATGTGCTGGACACTGGATAAGGTACAATAAATATTCGTAGTAAGTAGAAATAATCATAGGTTGCCCTGAGTCGATGCTCACCATGAGCACTTCTGTGAGATCGCCACATATTCCTCGCGGGGCCTCAATGAGGAATCATTCTCTCCATTTTGTTTGGTTTTAGTTTGTTTGATTTTATTTTGAGAAAGAGAGAGAGAGACACACACCATGCACTGGGGGAGAGGGAGAGGGAGAATCTTAAGCAGGATCCACAACCAGCACGGAGCCTGATGCAGGGCTCGATCTCATGACCCTGAGATCACCTGAGCCGAAATCAAGAGTTGGAGGTTTAGCCAACTGAGCCACCCAGGCACCGCCATTGTGTCCATTTTAGAGATGAGAAAACTGAGCCGTGGAGGGCAGGGGGAGCACACCTGGGCTCTCACAGTGCAGAAGGGGTACCCTTGGCAGAGAAGGGTCATCAGGCTAGAAGTCCCTTAGAAGCTAAGCTCCAAATTGCAGGCAGCTCACCAGTCAAAGAATATGCCAGGGAGGGATCCAGAATAAGAAAAACATATGCAAAAAACCAGAGATGTACATCCCTACACCAATCCCAGTGACTCTCTGGGAGCCAAGATGAGAGTTAGCTCCACCTCAACCACAAGGACCAGGATGGGAACAGGTGGCTTCCCAAAGAAAAGCCAAGTGTAGTTTCATGACTGAACAGATGCTGGCTGAGCAGAAAGAATGGATGTCCCTCTACCAAGCCCCCAGGTCCCGCACGCTGCTCTTGTCAGTCTCTATGTGGATCATCTCCTTATTTCTGCTTTTGCAGACTCTGAACTCTTATCTCCAGTCCCAACTTTACTTCTGAGGGATAACCTTTGGCTTTCCCCACTCTCTTAAATTAGACATTTCCATTTGGTGGTGCCACTTGGACCTAAAACTCAGCATGCTCCAACCCTGGCCACTTCCCACCTGGTTCCTCTGCCTGATCTCTCTGTTTTTAACCATGAGGCCAGAAAATGATACTGAAAACTTCTGCAGAGACTCTCAGGTGAGAGGTACTCCCATTTCCTTGATGCAACTAAGTTGATGGAAGATGGGGACCCACCAATTGCCACTGCCTCGTTAGGGAAGAACATGCCTGAGAATGAAACAATACATGAGAAAGCAGAGTTGTGATGTGGACAGACTCCAATGGTTGTTCATCACCTGAATTCCTGGATCACACCATCCCTGAAGCCGGTGTCCCCAAGATTCCCAATTACGTGACCGAATAACTTATTTCTTGAATTGCAAAACCATCATTGGCAACTGAAACACTGCGATGCTGTAGGTACCTAAAATCAGGCGACCAAAGGAAAGGGGAAGAGCCTGTGCGTGAGACAGAAAGTCACAGCCAGAAGACAGAGAATCACACCAGGCATCACAGAAACCAAAAAGGGGAAGTTTTAAGATGCGATGACCACCGATAGTGTCCAAGGCCATAAGGAGGATGAAGACATAAAAGGATATTAAATTTAGCTGGGATCTTGGGCAATTGTTTGGAATATCCCAGAAGCCGATCCTAAGACGCTGGCTTAAGTACAAGCAGTTTGTTGGAGAGGTGAGCCCAGGGGATGCCAGTAGGGAGCCGAGAAGTAAGACAGGGAGGGAAAGGAAGCCAAGGATGCACTTCTAGGCCAATTCCCATCTCTTACTGGTTATGGGGAGCTCCTGGGTTGGGGAGGAGGCTCCCCTTTCAGCCTAGCATGCTCTGGACCGAATGAGCCAGGGGCCAGAGCAAGCCCTCAGGAAAACAGATGCAGGTGCTTCCCGGCAGGGGTCAGGGCGGAAGGCAATGAAAAGCAAGGCCATGAGCACCAACAGGTCTGCCACAGCACGATTCTCTGCACCTCAGTGTCCGCATCTGTAAAATGGGGGGGGATCATCTAGAATGCTATTAAGGTTAAATGCAGATAAATACAAGCCAGTGCTGAGCCTGGCACCTAGGAGACACTGCTGTTAACCCCTGACGACACAGGCGTGCCTCATTTATTGCTCTTCTCTTTATTGTGCCCCCCAGACGCTTCGGAGTTCGGGGAGTTTTTGTTTCTGGGGTTTGTTTGTTTGTTTGTTTGTTTGTTTACAAATGGAAAGTCTTTGGCAACTCTGCGTCTCTGCATCACATTTTGGTAATTCTCACGATATTTCGAAGGTTTTTATTCTTGTATTATGGTGATCTTGTGATCACTGCTTACAAAATCCTGGAAAGCTCAGAGGATGGTTAGCGTCTTGTTTTTAATAAGGTACGTACATGGCTTTGGGGCGCCTGGGTGGCTCGGTCAGTTAAGGGTCCGACTCTTGATTTCAGCTCTGGTCATGATCTCAGGGTCGTGAGATCAAGCCCGGCGTCAGGCTCTGCACTCAGCGCAGAGTCAGCTTGAGATTCTCTCTCTCCCTCTCCCTCCGCCCCTCCCCCCACTCACGCTATCTCTAAATAAATATGTACATAACGCTATTAAAAGGCATATGCATTGTTTTTATAGACATACTATTACTGTACACTTAGCAGACTACAGTATAATGTGAACATAACTTTCATGTGCCTTAAGAAGCCAAAAAAGTCACTGGCCTCTCTTTATTGCGATACTAGCTTTGCTGCGGTGATCTGGAACCGGACCTGGGTTATCTCTGAGGTCTGACTGTATTTTTACTCTTGGTGACCTTCGGGAGAGCAATGTCAGTATACAGAGTTAGGGACAGCGGGACAGATGAAGAATGGCAGCAGAAAATGCACACTGCTAATATGAGACGGCACCAAGGGCAGGGCAGTCCGGCTGCAGAAATGATAATCGCTAATATTCTGTTTAAACAGCAAGCAAGCTCGTGTCTGTTTGTGTGCAAAAGGCACTGCCTTTTCACCCATCCCTTTGGAAAACATCCATTATGCCCACTGTTAAAAACAAAACAGTATATCTCCCCCCGCCCCCCGCCCAGTTTCTTTGGTCCTATCCCGAAGTTGCATTACTGAAAGATTCGGAGAGATCAAATGGAAAGAGGAAGAGAAACTCAGAAACCGCCCCCACGGTGTCAGCTTCTCAATGATCACAGCTCCACCCTCCAAATCGGCCAGTTGCTTCTGAAAGCAAAATGAAAAGTGGCCAAGGCAAATCCCAAAGAATTCACGAAATGCTTCTCATCCGCACACAGCACAGCAGCATTTCAGCACTCTGCTTCCTTTATCCTGGACATGATCCACAGAGGATAAGTGATGTATCTAAGTGAGACCATTTTGTTTGTAACTATTTTAATACATGTTTATACAGCATCTACAATGGGCCAGACACTCCTTATATATTTTACAAATACTGATACATTTAACCTTCATGACAACTGCGTGAGATAGGTTCCATTATTTTACTCTCATTTTACAAATGAAGAAAATAAGGCACAGCAGCGTTAAGTAACTTGCCTATAGTACACGCGGTGGGAAGTGGCAAAGCCAGGACGTGAATGAACACATCTGGGTCCCGTGTCCGGCTCTGAACCACCGCTCTGCTCACCTCTATGGCAATGAGTGAACTTGAGCACTCCTAAACCCTGACACTAGATCAATCTATTTCTACAGGCATTGGTAAGGAGGCACTTAAAATAGCAAAGAAGGAGGGGTAGGAGGAAGGGGTAAAAGGGGGAAGAAGAGGAGGGAGAGGGGAGGAGGGGGGAGAAGAAGGAGGAGACGTTAACAGTGGCCAATAATAGCAGACACAGAGCATTTTCCAAATGCCAAGTGCTGTGCTTAAGCAGTAAGAATAATGATCACAGCAATCCTCAGAAGAGTGCTGGGAGGTAGTACCATTTTATCACCATTTTATAGATGAGGAAATTGAGAATTACAGCTTGTGTGAGGTTATTCAGCTAGAAAACAGGAGAGTTAGTGTTTGAAGCCAGGCCCACCTGACTCCAGAGCCTTTACTACTACATTTAAGGGCAGTGATCTCTGCAGGGGCAGAATAATGGAGCTTTGAATTTCAGGGCAGTGGGGCTGTCCACTCCATTTCATTGACCACAGGACCCTGGTGATGGTTCAGTAAAAGGGAAAAGTACAAAGGGGTGTCGCTGGGGTTGATTCAAGGGGTGGTACAAATACTAAGGTGAAGGGCAGGGAAAGGAGCTTGACCCAAAACCTCCGGGACAGCCCAAGAGGCTGGGACTTCAAGGGAGTGGGAAAGAGGATAAGATACTGCAGGCGGGAGGAGGAGGCATGGAGGAAACGCACGCAGAGCCACGCTGAGTGCTAGAACTTGGGACTGAAGCTTTTGCTTTGATGATGTGTTTTTATCGCCTCCCTCCCGGGACACCTGAGGCTTTGGGTGGGTACTGAACTTTCTCAAGACAATAAAAAAAGAAACAGAAAACATTTCCTTCCCTTTTCTTGGCTCTCCCAGAGCCTTGCCAAGCTTAGGGGTCACACGTTTACTAGTCTATCATTCATTCTGTAGAATAAATTACAGAATCCCTAGCCTTGACCGTAGTCCCCCAGACATATGTGTGTCCTAAACCTTTTTTCTTTATTAACTTCTACTCCACTCATGTTGGACACCACTGTACAGTGTCTACTGAGTCTTTTATTTTTTTTATTTTTTTTAAGCTGGCTCTACATGGAACCTAACACGGGGCTTGAACTCACGACCCTCAGATTAAGACCTGAGCTGAAATCAAGAGGCGGACATTTAACCAACTGCATCAGGCAGGCACCCCTACTCAGCCTACTTTCCATAGTATTTAATTAGGTAAGTAGTTCATGAATACTCTCCTTTCCAAAGGCGACATTATTTTTACAAAATGAAAACATGTCTAATCTTTTCCTTTCTTATTTTTACTTTAAAATCTTTACTCCTTTACTCCGTCTTTAATTTACTTTTGTATGAGATGTGTTAAGAATCAAACTTGGTTGGCGTCCTTCCACATGGCCACCCAATTATGCCTGTGCCATTTCTTAAATAAACTATTCTTTTCCCCACTGATCCAAAATGTCAGCTTTTGATACACTGAATTCCCACATTTCCCAAGACCTTTCAGTCCTCCTTGGGACTTAGTTTCTTATGCCACAGCTGGAAGAATTTCAGCAATTATTTGAAATGTGTTTCATGGCTTAACAGTAGGTATTTTATCTTTTAAAAGACATTTCTAAGAGGCACTTTCATGCACTGTTGGAGGGTGCATAAATTGGCCTAACCTTTTGGAGAGCAATTTAACAATCTCTACTACAACTGAAAATGCTCACATTCTCTGTACTGAAAACCCTACTTCTAAGAATATTCTACAGAAATCATCACCAAAGTGCCCAAGAATGTTTACAGTTGCATTGCTTATAATAGGAAAAAAAATCAATAAGGTATTGATCTAGTAACAAATAATAAAATATGGTGGCCACCATATTATGGAATTCCATGTAGCCATTAAAAAATAATGTAGATCTAAATAAGGTATTGATATAGGAAAAAAACCTAAGATAATAGGCAACAAAAAAGGTGACCTATAAAAATGCACATAGGATATAATTTCATTTTTTTTAAAGATTTTATTTATTTATTTGACAGAAAGAGATCACAAGTAGGCAGAGAGGCAGGCAGAGAGAGAGAGGGAAGCAGGCTCCCTGCCGAGCAGAGAGCCCGATGCGGGACTCGATCCCAGGACCCTGAGATTGTGACCTGAGCCGAAGGCAGCGGCTTAACCCACTGAGCCACCCAGGCGCCCAATATAATTTCATTCTGTTCATTAGTTATATCTGCTTATATTTACAAACAAAAAATTTCACACAATACACCTATTTCACACAATACGCCCAAATATCAAGTTTGTAGTTTCTATAAGGTAGAGAATTCCTGTCTAGATTACACATATATAGTTATATCTTCTTTCATAATAAGTGTTCCTTAAGTGGCAAAAAATACAAAGATACTTAGTGATTAAAAAATACAAAAAAAATGTAGACATCAGCCTATGGGTGAGTATGACATGCTCCCTTTTTTTTTTTTTAAGATTTTATTATGCTCCCATTTAATGAAGGAGGACTCCATGTACAAGAGATCGGTGTAGGAACAAAGCTCAAATCCAAACGAAAATTCTTTAGAGTGCTGTGGTACAGAGGCTACCCTGACCCACTGCACACTATGCCTCCAGCAGGAATCAAACCCATCTCTGGCCTGGCCCCTGCTTCTTGGCCTTGGTCATCCCACATCTACCACGTTCTCCTCCACTGGAAGCCCTTCATCACTCATGGACAATTCAGGGCAGAGTGACAAAGGAAGGGATAAGGCGACACTTCCAGGGTCTCGGCCGTGGTGAGAGACATGAATGCTTCATTGGCTCCTGCTGAAGGCTCCCAGCAGCATGTAATGCAGGTGAGCAGAGAGTGAGACCAGGACTTCTCTTCACCCAGTCCTGGAGAGCCAAGGACCTTATCTTTCCGGGGTGCCTGGGTGGCTCAGTGGGTTAAAGCCTCTGCCTTCGGCTCAGGTCATGATCCCAGGGTCTTGGGATAGAGCCCCACAACGGGCTCTCTGCTCAGAGGGGAGCCTGCTTCCCTTCCTGTCTCTCTGCCTGCCTCTCTGCCTACTTGTGATCTCTGTCTGTCAAATAAATAAATAAAAATCTTTTTAAAAAATAAATTAAAAAAGGACTTTATCCTTCCACGTGCTTTTGTGATGTTAGAGACAGTCTTAACCTCTGGGGCTGTACCTCTCCGGAGAATACTTCTACCCACTCTACTGAACACACATCCCCTGATACAGAACTCCAGGCCACGCTAAGACACCACTCTGTGTTGGGGACGGGGGCAAGAATGGGGCCCGTGAGCCACAGAAGAACGTGTCTGGGAACAGCAACAATGTGCAGTCAGATAAGAATGCTGGATATCATAAATATGGTATGAAAAGGCACAGTTATAGTCCATCAAAGAAAGAGCTGTCAGAAAATTATGCAAGTAAGACTGGCTGATATCATATAAGAATCATGCTACTCGTGCTCATGGTTAGCATTTATTAAGTGCCTACATTTATCCTGTGCCTGGCATTGTTTCTAAGCGCCCTATGTCAACTCATTGAATCTTCACAATAATCCTATGATATGGTATTTTATTTCCAATTTACAGATGAGGAAACTGAGGCATGAAACCAGCCCAATATTTTACTTGGCAGTGGGCCTGAGTTGAACCAAGGTGTTCTGGCTCTAGCATCCCTGCTCTATTGTCAACTCCAAATATGTGTGCTCATCATTGACAACTCCCAAACTCATTCATTCGTTCCCCTTTCCTCCCCCATCTATACCGACTGTCATGAATGGAGCTAGGAAGCTTGTTCACATGGGAGAAAATGTCTAGCTGTGGGTCTTGATATAAGACATCGTCCAGGGGTACTGAACAGGCCAGGAAGTGCACACAGCCCTTGGAGCCCAGCACCACTTCTGAGGAATTCCCCCTGGAAGGGTCTTTCTGCAAGAGTCCCTAAGGCTCCCATCATATGAAACTAACAGTTTCCATGGTCACCAAAATTAGCCTAGGAGGATTTCCCTGACACCTCCTTCTGCCCACCTACCCATATCCCACTTAGTAAGTCTTAGATATTTGTATGCCCTTAGTCCTTTTGTAGCGTTCCTCACATTCCATGTCTGACTGCCCTCTGACTCTATAGTCAGAGTCACTCTGAGTCAGTCTGAGAGCAGGGACTGTATCCGTCTTCTTCAGTTTTACTCCTGGAATCCAGCATAGTGTCTGATATGTGAGCAGGTATTCGATTAACATCTGTTATGGACTTGGACGAGAGGTTGGATGGGTGATGCATGGCTGAATGGATGGGTGGTTGGATGGTGGGTGGTTGCATGATGGATGGACGGATGGGGGGCTGGATGGCTG
Source organism: Mellivora capensis (assembly GCA_004024625.1). Lineage (NCBI taxonomy): Eukaryota > Metazoa > Chordata > Mammalia > Carnivora > Mustelidae > Mellivora > Mellivora capensis. The sequence continues at coordinate 15,585 of PISX010005167.1, read as the reverse complement.
AGTGGTTGGATGTCTGGGTGAAGTGACTTGGCATAAATTTTCCATACCAGACAGTGTCAAATTAAACCAACCAGTGTCTCTCTTGGGTGGAGAGATAAGAAATGCAAGCAGATAGCTTTGGTGAGCTAGAATGTACATGGGTAGATATCCTGTCTTAGCTCACTAAGAGAGCTGACACAATACCCAGTCTTGGAATAACCATGTGGCTGATGAGATCATTTTCCCCTCCATTGCATTTCCCCATACACACTTGCAGTCAACCCGCCCTCCATCTAAAGCCTTCCTCTGCACCCTGAAAAATCCGGCTAGTGCTCAGGGATATTTCACTGCATTCTAACCTCAGATCAAGCTTAAGACCAAAGGAATAACTCTAAGAAGCAGAATTGTAAGCATTGGGGAGACAAGCAGGGAAGTCTTTCCAAAAGTCCTCCAATCACACAAGGAGGGAGGTGATCTACCAAGCCAAACACAATAAAGCTAGCCTTGGCTATAAAAGGATCCCCAAGTATGCACAATTGCGTGATATTACCTACAGATTGATTTGTTCCTACTATACTCTCCAACCCCAAGACTTGCAATACTCCAAACACACACACACACACACACACACACACACACACACACACACACACTGCTCCAGCTATCCCGAACTCTCAGGCATTCCCCAGTGCACCGTGCTTTCCTAGCTCACCCTAAGTACATGCCATTCCCTTGGCCTGACACATCATTCTCCCAGCTATTCTTTGCCTGGCTAACTGTATCCATCCACCCTCAAGTCTCAGCAGACACCACCTCTTCTTGGAAGGTCTCCCTAACCTAGCCCCAAGATTTGAACAGACGTCTTCTTTTATACTCTCAGAGTTGCCTGGGTGTCCCCAGTCATGGCATCCTACCCTGCTGTGCAATGCCTATTTGCACCTCAGTCTCCCATTTAGATCATCAGCTCCTTCAAGGAAAGACCAAATATCACTCATTGTCGTAACTCCAGCACCAAACACTCAATGATCACGTTGAATGAATGAATGAATGAATGAATGAATGAATGAATGGATAAGTAAATGAGAGCACAAACACATTACACTTCCTGCTGCAGCCTTCCTTTCCTGCCATGAAGATCTTCACTCAACCACCCACAAGCTCTTGAGACCAGGGGAAGAAAATCAAATAATCTCAAATGCTCTAATCGGCAAATGAAAACAACAGCTAAAATTAAACATCATTTCTAACAGGATGAGGAGCTCTCTGCCGACAATTCTCAATTAATTAAAACAGCCCCTGAGTGTGATGCCCAGTGCTTTCTCCCAGCTGTGGCGGGGGCTTGCCTGGTGCCAGCTGGAGTGCCGATGCCCCCTGCTGAACAGGGGGCCTCTGGGGAGCCGCCACTAGAGAAGGGCAGCCCCCAGGGAAGGGCGGCCTCTGGGAAGGGGCGGGCCCCCAGTCAGTAGCCAGCTCATCCACATTTGCAAAAGAGGCTGGAAACTGTCCATGGTTTTGAAATGTCGGCAACAAATTCAATATTGAAAAATAAAACCGCTGTGGATGGCCAAGCTAGCTTTGTCTGGAGTAAATCGTGGTGAGAGAGACGGCTTAGCGACTGTGCAGAACCACAGTCACGGGGCTCTGCCATTCACTGGCTGAATGCCTTCGAGGAAGCTCTGCACCCTCTGTGCCTCAGGGAGCCCAGAGGATGGGGCATTACAGAGGGCTGGCGGGAAGACGAGGTGTACTTAACACTTACAGAACACTTACAGAATGCTCAACGCAGTCCGCTGCACGTGCTAAGTGAGAAACACAGGCTCTCTGCGTCCAGGCTGCCTGGGAACCCAGGTTTGCAGCCTCAGCGGATTGCATTGCCATTCTAAACCCGCCGCACTCACTCCTGTATCTGCCACTTTGGGTGGCATTGCGCCCCAAGACTCTCCTAGCTCCTGGGCCCGCTTCCCTCCACCACGCAGACCCGAGTGCCTGCTCCACAAAAGGTACAGTAAATATTTACTATTTTTTTTCACACATTTCAGATTATTTGAGTCTAACAACCTAACTGGCTCTCCCCACAGCTTCAGAAAAAAGACAATGGAGAAGCCAAGCCTTTAGGGACCTGAACGGAAGTGCCTTCCGCAACAGGGCCATAGGCCACCCACACGACGAGCCAGAGCCTCACGTGGCCGCAGCTCAAGAGACGTCAGAAAGGCCTGCTCCCAAGGATGTCCCCAGAGCTGTTTAACCCCCCTCCAGCACCCCAGCCTCCCAGGAGCAAAAGCAACACACTGCAAAGATTCTTAACACCCCCTCATCCCTCTCTCGATCTCTCTCTCTCTCCTCAGCCCCTAACACCCACACACATACACGGGGCCTCTCGGAGATTTTTAAAGCCCTGTTCACACATCCCCAGAACATGATACCCCTCAGAACTCAAAATGATAAACTCTCTGCATATGCATGTATATACACACGGACACACACACACACAGTTTGATCACCAGCGGAACCCCACTGTGCCTGCTCCGGAAGAGGGAGCATCGCCTGGAAAGGGGGTGCTTCTCTGCTGAGGGCTTCTGAAATGTCAGCTGAGCTGGGAAAGAGCTTGTGATTCACTCCCTGACTCACCCCCTTCTCTGCAGTGAATGCAGCACACGGCGTTTCCATTCACTCCCTCATTCAGGCAGGAAACCTGTTTTCAGAAAAAAAAAAAAAAAAAAAAGAGAGACGACAACAAAGGGAGGAAGAAAGGATGGAAGGAAGGAGGAAAGAAGAAGAAGAAGAAAAAACCCACTCAGGCACAAAACCCTGTGCCCAGCCTTGCACCCGTCCCTGAAAAGACAAAGAATAATAAAATGCAGTTCCTGCCCTCAAGTTTTTCACAGCGCGCGGGGTGGGGAAATGAACGGCTCACCAGCAATCAGTGTAATAAGAGTTACTGCAGAGGAGAAGCATCCAGAAGCTTGAGGATGATGCCACAGTTGACTCTGAAAGTATGAAATGTTTCCGTGATGAAAAAATTCACAGGCAGAAAGGAAAGACATGGGACAGACCCGGGAACCTGTGTTCAACATATACCACAGATAAGGGATTCATATCCATAATATATAAAGACAGCTCCTAGAGATCAATAAGAAGAAGCCTGCCAGGAAAAGGGACCCAAAGTCATATGCAGTGGAAATTTCCAGAGAAAGAAATAGAAATAGGCAACGAGCATAGGAAGATAGCCCCAGTTTCACAAATGTCTGGGAAATAATAATTTAACACAAGATATCTTTTCATGCGTTAGATTGGAAAAAAAAAAAAAAAAAAACAAACCTGAAAATGTTGACAATGCCCAGGGTTGGCAACCATGGGGGCTGAATGAATGATGAGTGAGTGAAAGAACTTAGAGGTGACCCTTGAGCAATGTGGGGGTCGGGGGCAGTGACGCCTGCACAATCAAAAATCTGTTTGCTAACTTCTGACTCCCCAAAACATATCTACTTCTACCCTACTGATGACCGGGAGCCTTACCGGACACACATTTTATATACATATTCTGTACTATATTCTTAGAATAAAGCAAGCTAGGAGAAAGGAAACGTCATTAAGAAAATCATAAGGAAGAGGGGCACCTGGGTGGTTCAGTGGGTTAAGCCTCTGCTTTCGGCTCAGGTCATGATCTCAGGGTCCTGGGATCGAGCCCTGCATCGGGCTCTCTGCTCATCGGGGAGCCTGCTTCCTCCTCTCTCTCTGCCTGCCTCTCTGCCTACTTGTGATCTCTCTCTGTGTCAAATAAATAAATAAAATCTTTATAAAAAAGAAAATCATAAGGAAGAGAACACAAATTTTCAGTGCTGGGCTGTATTTCTCAGGGGGAGGAGGAATCCACATATAAGTGGACCCTCATCACAGTTCGAAGTCATGTCATTTAAGGGTCGGCTGTGGGGTAAAGCAGCTGACGGGGGAGGGAGTGAGCATTCTGTTATTTCCCTACTCCTATCGCCCTCCTCCCGTGTCCCCTGCACATGACAGACCCTCAGCAACCCCCTGCAGGACAGTGTTCAACGGGGGACGTATAGCCACACAGCTGAGCTTCAGAGATTTTTATCATCCAAACCCTTCCCTATGGCTCTTCTGGGATACGGCAGACGATTGCAAGTAAGCCGATGGGTCTGGGCACAGAAGCCGGGGACAAGGCAAGAGCAGGGCTTGCTACCCAGGGACCAAAGTGCTCCTTGGGTGATGGCCACTCCTTCTGTCCTCACCAGAGGCAAACTGGGAGTGCTCAGACATTCCTCTTGCCCACAGGCAGAAATGGGGTGCAGAGAGAAGAGAGATTTGTATGTCATCGTTCCCTATAGAGAAGAGGAAGGAAACAGATCAAGGGGCTAGAGGCAAAGTATAGAGCAAAGAGGTCCCTTTGCTCAACTGAAAGTGGAGGGAGGCACCGCCCTCAAAGGCAAAGCCAAGACTCAGAGAATGGGGCACCACTCGTGGGACCCACAGACACTAGGAGGCCCCTTCTGTTCTGCCCGTTGGTGGAAACAGCCAACACTTACTGCTTACTGTGTGCCAGACACTGACCAAAGACCTTCAGGTACCTTATCTCTATAGCCCTCTGCCATAGGTGCCTATTCTGCAAAGGAACTCAGAGAGGTTAACTCACTTCTGTGAGGCCACACAGCTTGGCGAAGGCAGCACTGAGATTTGAAAGTAAATCTGCCTGCCTCCGAAACTCCCCGCTCAACTCCCCGCTCTTAACCACATGACTTGACTTTTAGCAGGCCCCAGGCTAGGAAGTCAGCTCTTAGGGAGGAAGTCCTGCCCATTGATGGGACAGGACCAGAAAGGGGTTCATCCCCCAAGAGGGAAAAGCAGGAGCACAATTTGGTGGGGTGGGGGAGAGTCCAGTGGACCCAACATCTAGGAAGGGAGCCACTATTACCATTCGGGGCACAAAGAGTCTGGGAGGAACCTGGGTTACTTCTGGACCTAGGTGAGGGTAGGTGTGTCCCACCACCCTCCCCGCCCACATCTGTTTCCCCTAGAGGGATGGACAGGAAAAAAAACAAAAAACAAAAAAACCAACAACAATAAAACTTCAAATCAGAAGAGCCAGTGCTGTTCTAGACAGAAGTAGTGAGGAAGTGGGCAGCTGGGTGGGCCACATCCGCCCCGCAGCAGGGCTCCTTGGGGTGCCAGGGTTGGTGGTGGTGCTGGGGAGAATGAAGAAGGCTGGTCCCTCAGCCCAGGGGAAGAAGGAACGAGAGGCTCTGGGTCCCATCCAGGCTGAGACACGATTCAGAGTCAGGTCTAGCTGGATTCATGTGACTCTGCTGCCCCTAGAGCTCACAGAGACCTGGGCCTAACCATGAGACCTCAGGCAGTTGACTCAGTTTCTCATCTGTGACATGGGGTAAGAATGGAAGATTCTAGAGGGAATGGGGTTAGGACGGGGGGCAAGGATGGAGATACCACTTCCTTTTTTTTTTTTTTAGATTTTTATTTATTTATTTGACAGAGATTACAAGTAGGCAAGAGAGGCAGGCAGGGAGAGAGAGGAGGAAGCAGGCTCTCCGAGGAGCAGAGAGCCCGATGTGGGGCTCGATCCCAGGACCCTGGGATCATGACCTGAGCCGAAAGCAGAGGCTTTAACCCACTGAGCCACCCAGGCGCCCCTGGAGATACCACTTCTTAAATCAACTGATAGCTCCCTGGCTTTGAGCCCACCAGACCTCCCCTCTGCCGCTAAATTGGAAACGCTATGAGAAACTATCCACTGCATCTCCAGAACTCAGAACCACGTGTGGCACACAGGAGGCACTCAATAAATATTGGTTGAATCGGAATATATTAGGTGCTCAAATATATTTGTTGGGAAAAAAATAGGTAAGAAGGAATGAAAGCAGGTAAAGAGGAAGAGGGTGAGGAAGGGAGGAAGTCAGACCCCCAGGAAGGTTTCCCCGTGCATGCAAAGCAGCTGAGGTCGACCAGTTAGTCCATCTGTCTCCTCTGGCACTCCACCCAGAATAATATTAATTACTTTCTTGCAGTTAATGGGACCAAGTACTGCTGATCAGTAAGTGATGGCTGGGCTCTCTCTCTAACCAGTCCCTGGGCTTGAGCCAACATAACCTTTCTCTTCCTTTTCTTTTTTTTTTTTTTTTAAGATTTTATTTATTTATTTGAGGGAGAGTGAGAGAGAGCATGAGAGGGGAGGTCAGAGGGAGAAGCAGACTCCCCATGGAGCTGGGAGCCCGATGCAGGACTCGATCCCAGGACCCCGGGATCACAACGTGAGCCGAAGGCAGTCGCCGGTACATACGAGCCACCCAGGTGCCCTCCCTTCCTTTTCTAAGGAGGCCGCAGATGACAGCTGTTTCTTTTTCCTTTGAGTATGCATCTCGTTCTCTTTCCCCAGCACCCACCATTAGACTCCCGCAGAGTGCAAACATTCTAATGTTGATCTGTGGTCCTAAAAGTGCAAACACAGAACCACACGTTTCCACTTCAATCATTGTCACTAGAACAATGGTCCCTATTACCACTCCTGGGGGCGAGGGATGTGTATTATCAGTAAAAACCCAACATAATAATGTGTCAGGCAGGGTGCTAAGTGCTTTATATACTTATCTCTCTTAATCCTTTGAGCAATCCTTTGAAGTAGACTTTGAGAGTTCCCTTTTACAGATGAGCAAACCCTGGATTAGACAGAAGATGTAACGTATCGCTTCACCACTGTTTCCACCCGGTAACCCACCTCTACTCATTCTTTGGATGGCCTCTTAGGTCTTTAGCAAAGCTGTCCCTGAATGAAGCCTCTCTCCAATGCTGTCCTGGCAGAATTAGCCAGCCCTGTTATTCTCTGGTGATCAAAGGTGCCTTAGGAAACTCATCCTCTGACCTCTGACAGCTCAGTGAAGTGAGTGGAGACAGTAAGTGTCCTAGAATGCACTTTGCTGGATACATTGCTTAACCCCTCGGTTAAGGGGTGCCCCAGGAGCCCCACCTATAACGGGGAAATAAATTCTGGGTTCCAGAGTTGCTATGAGGGTCAAATGAGAGGGTGTATGTCCCTGCACACGATGTCGCGGTGAGGACAGAGCATTGTGGGCTTCTTGGTCCTACTCCTTGTTGGCCCATTCACACACACTCCTGTGCCAGAGCCAGCTCATAGGCCAGTGCGTGCACCCCTTCTCAACTCTGTGTCCCAGCATGTCACGTGAAACTGACCAGGGCTGTGTTTTTGTTCCTTTACCGGAGAGCGAATTATTATTATTTTTTTAAGATTTTATTTATTTGACAGAGATCACAAGTAGGCAGAGAGGCGGGGGGGTGGGGGAAGCAGGCTCCCCGCTGAGCAGAGAGCCCAATGTGGGGCTCAATCCCAGAACCCTGGGATCATGACCCGAGCTGAAGGCAGAAGCTTAACCCACTGAGCCACCCAGGAGCTCCGGAGAGCGAATTATTAAACATTTATTAGCATATCACTGCTTTTTCCATCCTTCCCCAATGCACAGCTCGGTAGGACCCCTCAGTACGAAGGTGCTACAGCTCCTGGTCTGTGACTTTCAGAACACCAAGAGGCCCCTCAGTGTCTCCTCCAGAGAAACTCCACACAGACTCATTTACTCTTGCAACTTGATAATGACTGGACACCTATTACGCGCACACACAGCCCACCACCCCTTGGCAAGGGTTGGAGGAACCCTGCCATCTGCCATTCATCGGATCAGAGGAAGGATTTTCACAGCTGCGACAAGTGGGAGAAGGAAATTAATAAGAAGTCCCAGAGGTGGCAGGGGAAAGATCACATATATCACTTCCGAATCATCACCCTCCATCAATGGTAAATCACCTCCTGACAACAGGATACCCATCCTCCGGGCTCGCCCACACTCTCCACATAAGCAAGAATTGAGTGAAATAAAGACCCAGTCTTCCATGCTCTCACAGCCAGAATTGTCAGGGTGCCCCTCAGGTACCTGGAAGGCCAGGAAGCTTGGAATTTTGGTCACTGAAACGAGGGAGCTGCTGTCCTGTGCAGAACCCCAGTGTCTCCCCTCAATCAATCCACGCACACTGTCCCCTCACCCATCTCTCTGCCCTTCGGTACCTTGTCTCTTTTTGCTCATCAGTAACTCCTCCTGGGCCCCTCAGTCCCCACCATTCTCTGTCCCTGATTCTGTCCTCCCATTTCTTCTCAGCTGGTAACGACGGGACACAGGGATGGAGATAAATCAGACATTCCTTAAAACGCTGATATGAAACCAGCCAATTCACATTAGTTTCGGCAAACTGGCTTTTGGAAGATAGACCTAGAGCAGCACCAAAACCTCAAACCCCACAATCATTTATGAGCAGGTGGTAGAGAGATATTACTCAACTCCCAGAATCTGGCCCATTGAGACCTGTCTCTGACCCTGCCACTGTCGCCTTCTGTGGCCCTCCCTTCAGCCATCCGGTGACAGATGTCAGCAGGAAGGGGATCTGGCTTGAGTAAGGCATGCACTCCAGGGCCCACCTGGACCCCTAAGCCCTGCCAAGAGGAAATTCAGGCAAAGCAGAGAACCATTTCAGACCACTGGGGACCCTGGCTTCCCCAGGAGGGCCGAAGTGCCCTAACACTTGACTTTGATGATTCAAGCATTTGTCATTCCAACTCCCCCACAGCAGGGCGAATAAAAAAAAAAATCTAAAGATTTAACTTAAAAAAAAAAAGTTTAACAAGTTAATTTTCTAAATTTAAAATGTTTCAGAAAGAAACACAACCTACAGAAGGATAATTTTAAGCTATATCAAAGCACAAGGATGACATCATGAAATTCTAATTATATAGACTTTGAGGCAATAGAGTCAGGCAATCCTTCTGGATGCAGTTAGAATTTTCTCACAATATGCCAACACTACGTGGGTACCCCATCTTCTGGACATACTAAAAATCCTTCTCATAGATTATGTGAAAAAGGGAAAATAAAGACACCCTTCTGAGACTTCAAGTGAGATTTGAGCTCTTTGGTTTTACTGCGCACCAGAATGTCTCTCCTGAGATAAGACTATTTCTAAGAGCATCTATAAAGAGGAGAGTAGGGACCAAACTAAACCTATCATCAGTTGATCGATCCATATGGAGCCAAGCTGTTACCTCTTGGAAAAATGACAGCAGTGACCTGGCGCAACACTCTGGGGGCCCGGCGCCTTTCCCATGGGATCTCTTTCCCTCCATGTGGTGAGGGGAAAATGAATTAATTAATTCAAGGTCGGAGACTGACGCCCAACACGTAAATGTGAAGTGTGATGGCGTTCGCGAGGAGGATGAAGGTGCAGAAGACATCGAAAACTACAGAGCAGAAGAAAAAGACCTGCTCTCCTCGCTGCCCCTTGCTATTTGGTGCGAGTGGTGTGCGGCAGGCCGGGAAAAAATGGAAAGCACTCCGCTCGATAACTTCTCCTATAACTGAGACGTCTTATGCATCTCAGAAACCTTCACATTTTTAACGGCACAAGGTCTGTAGGTCATACAAGCTACAGATATACAACATGCGTGCATAATATATTTAAAATAAGACACATGCGCACACGTTGAGGCTTTACAACAACGCCCAAAGGCAGGTAGCATTGTTTGTCTCATTTTACGGCTGAGAACACTCTGAATCGTCAGAGCAGTGAATGGAGTTTCCCACGAGTCCCTGGTGGATGCCACAGCAGGGACTGGAGTCCACAATCCCTCCTCCTCAACTGGAACTTCTCCATTTCCCCTGTCCCTCCTTGCCTGACTCTCTCGCCGCATTCCTATCCCCAGAATTGCCCTAGGTGCTCCAGAGGATACAAGAAGAGAAGAGATAGCCATCGCCCCCAAGAAAGGAGAATTGTGAATAATTTCTTTCTTCTCCTTTCCTTCTCCTTCTCGTTTCCTGGAATGAGAGCAAAACTCAGAACCAGGCGGCAGGTCGACCAGACCAGGAGCAGAAGTTAAGACACCTCAAAACCTAGGGTCAGCGTTTGGTTTCCAAAAAGGAGTGAAAGGCCAGGCTTCTTGGTGTTTTTAAAGAGCCAAGGGAGGGGCACCTGGGTTTAACCTCAGTGGGTTAAAGTCTCTGCCTTCGGCTCAGGCCCTGATCTCAGGGTCCTGGGATCCAGGCCCTCATTGCACTCTCTGCTCAGCGGGGAGCCTGATTCCCTTCCTCTCTCTCTCCCTGCCTCCCTGCCTACTTGTGATCTCTCTCTCTCTCTGTCAAATAAATAAATAAAATCTTGGGGGAAAAAAAACAAACAAACAAAACACTAAAGAGCCAAGGGAGGGGCTCCTGGGTGGCTTGGTCCATTAAGCGTCTGCCTTCTGCTCATGTCATGATCCCAGGACCCTGGGATCGAGTCCTGCATCGGGCTCCTTGCTCAGTGGGGAGTCCGCTTCTCCCTCTGCCTCTGCCTGCTACTCTGCCTGCTTGTGCTCTCTCTCTGACAAATAAATAACTAAAATCTTTTTTAAAAAGCTATTTAAAATAATAAATAAAGGGCCAAGGGAATTTGCCAATCCTAGGAAGGCAGCAGAAAGGAAATTAACTTTCTTCCCCACCACTGAGCTTGCAGTCAAGGTGTTGGCGGGGGCTGGAAAATTAACTTTCAATGAGTGGTTGTGGAGGGGCTTTCATTTACCCCCCCCGCTAAAAAAAATCATCTTTAATGCTACAGTGAGCCTGGATCGTCTCCATTATGGAGGCAATGCAGTGGAGGCTCAAGGAGGTTGAGTCAATGATTGAAGAACACAAAATCAGAAAAGAGGACAAAAATGGAATTTGTGTCCAGCTGCGGTCCAGATTCTTCTCAGGGCGTCCCACTGCCTTCCTCTAAGCACTTCTCAAATTCCCAACTCTCCGAACTCTAGGGTCATGCACTTGTGGAAGGAAAATGCCACCGGCGAGGACCCAATTTTACACAAATGCCAAATATTTCCCCTGACACGCGATGCCCACAGCCTGTCCATCGGTTTCGTATGCTCTGACGACATAGCATCCTGGCGTGCCAAGTGTGACTTTTCTTTTCTTTTCTTTTCTAAATCACCACATTCCTGTAGACGCATGGCAGTGGTGGCTTTGCCTATCCGTGGTTAATATTCAAGGTTCCCACATTTCCTTCTGTCGTAGAGGGCTCCAGCTCTCTTCTCTGGCTTTCTGCCAAGCATGCAGAGGAGGGAGAAGAGCTGGTGGGCAGGGAGGTGGCAGCTGGAGACGGAAGAGATTATTTTCTCCCTGTGTCATCCAACTAGTTAGGGCTGCTCTCTAAGAAAGTTATCGGTTTTGGCTGTTGGTTGATGTTTTGTAATCGGCCCCCTTACCTAACTGTCTTACTCGGAGTAAAGGTTTCCCAAGGGATCCCTTTAGAGTCTCTAAAATAAATAATCATGTAATTCGTGAATAATGCTAATTTGGCATTCTTTTCCCCAGTATGTAATTACTATACATATATGTATATGTTCCCTTTTTTTGTTTCATTGACTAGAACAGCCAAAACAACAACAGACAACAGCATCGACAGCAACCATCCTTCATTTATTCCTGACTGCAGTGGGAATGCTTCCAGTATCACAAAATTAAGCATATTTTTGGCTATCGGTTGGCCACAGATAGTCTTTATCAGGCTGAGAAAGTATATTTTTATTCTTAGTTCTTTCTCTGAGTTTTCACCAAGAACAAACATTGAAATTTTAACAAATACTTTTTTGGCATCTCTGAAGATGATCATATTTTTTCCTTTGACATATTGATGGGGTTTGTTAATAGACTTCCTAATAAAAAGCCGCAATGTATTTCCAGAATGAATCTTCCTTGACCATGATACATTGTTCTTTTAATATCCCCAAGATTCAATCTGCCAAAGTTTTATTTAGGATCATTTTTCTCGGTGTTTATAAGGGAGATCAGAATATGCCCTTATTTTTGTGTGTGAACTTTGTCCAAATTCTGCATCTGTATCATGCTGGGTCAGAGGGAAAAGCAGGATTGTTTTCTTCTTTTTCTATAATTTAGAGAAATTTTTTAAAAACCAAAAGGATCACTAGTCCTGGAGGTTTTACTTATGGGTTTGAAAACTTCCACCGTTTCCTTCTTTGCTCTCAGTCTAGACCAGGGGCCGATAAACTGTAGCTCACAGGCCTGCCACCTGCTTTAATAAATAAAATGTTATTGGAACAGTCATGCCCACTGCTTTACAAATCATCTATGGCTGCTTTCAGGCCACAATGGCAGAGTTGAGTAAGTGCTAGGGGACGCCCTGGCCACCTGAAATAGTTACTCCTGGCCCTTCATGAAAAACTTTCCCAACGTCTCATGAAGACAGGCTCTCTTTTATGGTAAACAGTTTGGGCATTTCTGTTTTCTTACGCTTTCAAATTTAATTCTGAAAGTTAACAACAGCTACCATCTGAGTACTACAAAATGTACTACAACTCAGCCCTCTGCTGAGCTCTTTACACATATTTTTTCCACTGAATCAATACAATCCTGCATTGTTATCCCCATTTTACAGCGGAGGAGAGTAAATAACTTGCCCAAGATCAGGAGAGGGGAGTAGAAAAGCTGTGATAGAAATCCCCATGTGCCTGTGCTTTTTAAAAACCAAGGTGGTAAAAATCATGTCTCGCTATCTTATCATTTTTTCCTATCTCTGTACTTAGGTCCTTTCTCATTCCAAATTTGCATATGATGGATATATAGATTCACTACATGTATTATAGATGCACTTTCATAGGTTCATTTTATGTATATATAAAGATTGATATATGAATGGTTAAGACATCAATTTTACTGGCTTTTTGTTTGCTTGGCTTTGTCTTGCTTTCCAGACCTAATTTTTAGAGTTATCCACACAATGCTTTTTTATATATTCCAATGCTATATTAATTACATCAGAGTGTAAAATTTTATATATTCTAGTGTTATAGTCTAGTTCTCCATTCTTACTCCTCCGTTCCTTAGTTTACCTTACCTCTGAAGTAGAACACTTAATTTATAGTCATTTTAAAGTTTTGTTATTTTTTTTTAATTTTTATTTTAACCACACTCTACAACCAACATGGGTTTTGAACTCACGACCCTGACACCAAGGGTGGCATGCTCTACTGACTGAGCCAGCCAGGCACCCCTGATTGGTTACTATTTTGAAAAGCATTTAAAACCATACACTTGGGATACTGGTCTGACATTCATACGTGTGGATCTGTAATAGTTTATCATCAACGAGACTAAATAGCCTAAAATGAATTTTTTTGGTTTTTTTTTTAAGATTTTGTTTATTTATTTCACAGAGATCACAAGTAGGCAGAGAAGTAGGCGGGGCGGGGGGGCTGGGGAAGCAGGCTCCCTGCTGAGCAGAGACCCCCCCCCAATGCGGGACTCGATCCCAGGACCCTGAGATCATGACCTGAGTCGAAGTCAGAGGCTTAACCCACTGTGCCCCGAATTTTTTTGTTTTTTAATTAAACTTTTCATTTTGAGAGAACCGTCAAGTTCCACGCAGTTGCAAAAAATAACGGGCCGATCTCATGGATCCTTTATCCAGTCTCTCCCAAAGGTAACAACCTGCAAAACCTAATCACATCATGACAAAAGCCAGATCTGTGACACCGATGCAGCCAAGATACAGAACATTTCACAGGATCCCTCACGGCGCCCTTTTGCAGCCACACGCACTTCTGTCGGCCCCCACCTTCTCCTCCCTCTTGGCAATCACTAATCCGTTCTCCATTTCTATAATTTTGACATTTCAAGAATGTTACATAATTATAATCATACAGTATATAACCTTTAGGGATTGGCTTTTTTCACTTGGCATCATTCTCTGCTGATTCATCTAGGTTGTGTCAACAATTCTCTCCTTTTTATTCCCGACTGGTATTATTATATGATGTGGAAATATCACAGTTTGATTAGCCATTTCCCTCTTGAAGGACACTCGGGTCATCTCCAGCTTTAGGCTGTTACAAATAAAGCTACCATAAACATCTGCATAAAGGTCTTCGTGTGCGAATCTAAGACTTTATTTCTCGGGGATCAATACCCAAGAGTACAATTCCTGGGTCACAGCACAGTTGCACTTTTAGCTTTTTAAGAAACTGCAAAGCTGTTTTCCAGACTGACTGTCCCACTTAACATTCCCACCAAAAATACGAGTGATCCAGTTGCTCTGCACCCTTGTCAGCCGTTGGTGTTGTTATTATTCTCTCTTTTAGCCATTCGGGTAAGTGTGCACAGATATGTCATTGTGGGGTGTGTGTGTACCTGTGTCTGTGTGTGTGACATTAAATATCTTTTTGTGTGTTTATTTGTCATCTGTATCTTTCTTTTCAGTGAAATGTCTGTTTATATCTTTTGCCCTTTTTCTGATTGGATTGTTTCTTTTGAGTGCTCTTTATATGTGCTAGATAATAGTCCTTTGTAGATATGCGGTTACCAAATATTTGGTCCCAATCTGTAGTTTGTCTTTTCCTTCTCTTAATGTAGTCTTGCACGGGGCAATAATTTTAAATTTTGATAAGGCCCAATTTTTCAGGTTTTCTTTTTATGTTCATGCTTTTGGTATCAAGTCTAAGAACTCTGCCTGGCTCTAGATTCCAAAGATTTTCTCTGATGCATTCATCTAAAAGTTTTATAATTTTATGTTTTACTTTTAGGTCCATGATCTGTTTTGAGTGAGTTTTTGTATAAAGCATGAGACTTGAAGGACACCTGGTTGGCTCATTCAGTTAAGAGTCTGACTTCAGCTCAGGTCATGATCCTGGAATCCCAGGATCAACCCCAGCATAGGGCTCCCGGCTCAGTGGGGAATCCGCTTCTCCCTCTGCCCCTCACCTTGCTCATGTTCTCTCTCTCTCACTCTCTCTGTCTCTCCCTCTCAAATAAATAAATAAAATCTTTTAAAAAATAAAATATAAAATAAAACATGAGACTTGGGCCAAGGTTCATTTTTTGGCCCATGGGTATACAACTGCCTCATATCACTTGTTGAAAATTCATTTCCTCCATTGAACTGCTTTTATGCCTTTGTCAAAAATCAATTAGACATATTCATGTGAGTCTATTTCTGTGTTCTCTATTCCATTCCATCGATCTATGGATCTATCTCTCTACAGACTCCACAGAGTCTTAATTACTGTAGCTACAGAAAAAAAAAAATGATTCTTCCCACTTTATTCTTTTTTTTTTTTTTTCAAAACTGTTTAAGCCTTTCCAGCTCTGTTGCCTTTTCAGATAAATTACCAAATTATCTTGTTTGCATCTACAAAAGAATTTTGTTGGGATTTTGATAAAAACCACATCAGACCTGTGTATCAATCTGGGGAGAACTGATATCTTTACTATGTTGAGTCTTTCATTGCTAGTATACAGTAGTATAATTGTTTTTTGTGTGTTTATCCTGTATCCTGCAACCTTGCCAAAGTCATTTATTAGTTGTAGTATGATTTGGTTTTGTATGTGTGATAGGTTTTCTTTTTTTCTTTTTCTTTTCTTTTTTTTTAATCCCTGGGATTTTCTGCATTAACATTCAGGTCATCTGCAAGAAAGGACAGTTCTATTACTTCCTTTTCTCACCTGTATGCTTTTCTTTTTTTTTTTTTTTTTTTTT
>PISX010005166.1:33871-111328 GCA_004024625.1 Mellivora capensis | reverse complement strand
GGGGGGGGGGCGCGGGGGGGGGTGCCGGTGGCAGAGGGCGTGGCTATAACCCAGAGAAGGAGGCCGGGTGTAAGGTGGAGGATGGGCCCGGATGCGGATGCACCAGAGGAGAAGAACGCTGGTCCTGGCCACCTAGTGCTCTCAGATGCCTGCCAGCTCCCAGAAAGCCTCTAATACGACCCCAAGCCTCACTTTTCACTTGCCAAGGTCCCTCATCAGACCCACCAGGCACAACACTGGCCACACTGTGACCTCTCTCATCTTCTCTTAAATTGTGGGCATTCAGAAGTTCCTTAGAAATGTGTTTAAAACACACATACTTCATACACTATCCAGCCAAATGATGTGAAAAGGCAGAGATATGGATCTTTTTGTTATTGTGAGACAAGTGACAGTTTCTCTTCAAAGTCTAACCAGTAGGTTGTAAGTCATCAGAGAGCATGGCATGCAGCCAGGTCATCTGGGGCAGAGGGGCCTGGGTCCCAGAGGAGGCACAGCTGGTCCAACCAAGGGAGGCAGGAGTCCCAGCAAGGCCTTTTCCGAGGCCCCTGCAGGCCCAGCACAGATTAGCTGCAGTCTCCTGCCGCCGCCTGGGAAGCAGCCTGGCCATAGCAGCGAGGGGGCAGCTGCAGGCTGGTCCATCCCAAATCCATGTGTCACCGGTCCAGGCCTCCCCCTGACTCGCTGGCTGTTTAATCTTCCAAAGCGAGACTGGTGAAGGTCAGAGGGAAAAGAAATGCTTATCAGAACGTAAAGGTTTAAAAATAAAGATGCCTCCCCATCTCCCTTTCTCTACCTGCTTCCAATAACCAACTCTGTAGGTGAGGCTAAATGACTTGACTGCTTGACCCCCGGCACAGGGCTGCCCACCTGTCTCCCTGTATTGGTGCCAATCATTTCCTCCTTCCTCTCATGCTTATCAGAAGAAAGGCACCGGATTATAAATTCTGCAGGGCCGGACACCCTAGGATTCATGGAAAGCTTTAGGGCACCTATTAAGATGGGCGGCCTCAGGCTTTTATAGGGAAAATGTCCTCTAAAACCCCATTTAAGGTAGCGTTGGCTGGGGGAAGACAGGATCAGGGAGAGGGGGAGGCCAGGGAAGGCTGGGCAGGGGTTCTGGCTCTGGGAACCCATTGGCAGCTTATGCAGAAGGGCAGGAGGCTGCTGGCTCAGAGTCCCTGCATTGCACAATCCTAGAGGGCCCACAATGTGAGGGTGCCCCCTGAAGTTGTGCAGCACTCATGCTGTCCACAGGGACTCTGCCAATACCCCAGACACTTCTCAGCCCTCCTCTGTTAATAGATGCCCCACTTCCTACTCTAAAGCCCGAAGGCCCTCTAGTTGGGCCCAGTAGCATAGGGCTTTATATACATCTCATCAGGCTAGCTTTCTGGAAAATATGCTTCCTGAAGCCTCAAAGGCAAGATGGATGTTCTTTTGGACGTCTAAGGCATTACCAGGTGGTACCAGCACGTTGTTCATAACCACAAAATGACGCAGGCCCCCAGTTTGCCTGAACAGAAGAGAGGCAAGCAAGAGGGGTGGAATGTTCTTAGGGCATAGGACGGAGGAGTCAGCATTGTAGGTGAGGGGCGTGTCTCATTAAATGGTGCTGACTGAATCGAGGGGCAGGGGGAGATTGAGGGCATGATGTGGAAGAGGTCAGGAGGACGAAGAAGAGGAAGAAAGCATGGGCAGGTGCTCCAACAGGGAACTAGTCTGAGCTGGGTAGGGGGAGTTGAGTTTCGAGTTCTTTCTCTGAGCGCTAGGATTATAGGGAGGTGGGGTTTACCAGTGGAGTAATCCCTCCCTCCAGGGCCGGGGTAGATTTCCTCTAATGCCCAGTGCCTCACTGCCAGGGAGGAGAGCTTCATGCCAGAGGAGAGGGGGAGGTTGTGATCTAGCTGTGCCCTCCCCAGGGTGGGCCTGGGCCTTTGGGAGGCCTGCTTCCCAGCACTGTTATCTCCAGCTTCCCTCCCTGCAGAACCAGGTGGAACTTCCCTGTAGTCTTCAGAACAGAGCATCCGGGCCTTGGAGATAGAGACGCATCTGTGAGAGGAGCCAGGCCCGTTACACAGCATTCTTCCGGGCAGGACCTGAGAGCTGGGCGAAGCAGCACGGAATGTTCTTTTTCTTCTTGGCTCTTCCCTACTTTGTGCTCCACGTCCATTAAGCTCTCATGAGACTGATGGGCATCTAGCACAGTGCCTGGCACCTAGCAGGCACACAGTTACTGTCTGTCGAATCCCCGATTGTAGTGAGCGCTGGCTTCCAGCTGCCAGTCCTTGCATTGTCTCTCGTGCCCCTCCACCACCCTTTTTGTCATTTCATGACCTATGCATTCTACAGGTTGAAGAAACAAAGGCACAGAGAAGTTAAGTAACGTACAGCGGGGTCAAATAGCTAGAAAGTGGCCGAGCTGGGATTTGAACCCAGGTCTTCTGGTTCAACTGTGCTTTTCAGGGAGCTCAAGGCCTAACCCTTAGGGACACATGGAAAGGAGGAGTCTACCTTGAAGAACAAAGTCAGCCTCAGCTTGTGCCCTGTGTGCTTTCAGGTTGCCCCGGGGCTGGAGCAGCACCTCCTAGAAAGGGGGGCTGAAGCCCTCAGGGTGTTCAGTAGCCGGCCACCACCTGCTCCCCTCCTCCCTGGACCTAGCGACACCCCAGAGGCACTCTCTACCCAGGAGAGGCAGGAGCGCGCTGTACTGGGAGAGCTCTGGCCTGGGAGCTGGAAGGCCTGGGTGCGGGTTTGGGCTCTGCCACTGGCTGGCCATGTGATGCCAGGTATGTCACATTATGTCTCTGGCGGGCAAAGAGACCAAAACCAGTGTGTCAGCATGGAGGCATTTTGTCACAGGGCTGGAGGGCATCCATTTCAGGCAGGACTCCCCAACCTCAAGCCCCGCAGAAATCTCCTAGAGGGACCGTCATCTCTGGGGCTATCCCACACCACACCTCAGTCTCCACGAGAAAGATGTTAATGTGTGTTAACCCCTTCCCTGCAGATCTGAGCACCTTCGCGGTGCGAGGGGCTTCACCTTGACCCTGGGAGCTGGCCCGGGGAAGTAATGCCTACTGGCTATTCGTGAGTCTCAGATTTTTAGGATTGCCAGGCAAGCCAGTAACAAGTTTTAGCCACAAAGGGGCTCCCTTCTCACCACCCCTTCCCTCTCCCCATTCTGCACACCTAAGCCAATGCAAATGTGGGAATGAGTGGCACAGATGTTTGTGAACAAGTGTGGGTGCGTGAGAAGAACCCCAAACTGGGTCAGAATGGATTCCATAACTGGGGTTTGGGGGTGGGAGGGTGAGTCCTTGCCTGGCCTCCTCCTCCATTCTGATTTTGAATCCTCTCCCAGCTGGGGGGGCTGGCATCTCCCAGAGCCATGTCAGCCTGGCGAGGCACCCTTGAACACCCCGCAGGACTCCAGGCCTTGGGAAGAGAGGGAGAGAAGAGCACTCTTTACCTGGAGAGGGTGTCATACGGTCCTCTAGCCTTCCAGGCAGGCTAGAGAGGGTGGACGGTCAAGCCACCCCCTCTCCTTCTCCAGAAGGTCAGAGGCTGTCTGGAAGACGGCCAGAGCTCTATCCTACCCCATGCCCTAGGGCCCTGGGAGAACACTCAGCTTGTCCTCCTCGTGAGAGGACAGACCTTGCAGTGTGACCTTGTGAGAGCCACTTCACGTTTCTGGCCCTTGATTTTCCCATGGGCTTCATGGGCTGCCGACACGGAAGCCTCTGCAGAGCCCTTGGCACTCCTTGACTCCAGGAAGATGGCCCTAGAGGCAGCCAACAGCCCTTCACCCCCAGCCCTTCTACCAGCTGGCAGCCCTGTCTTTGGATGCAGGGAAAGGGTTTCTCTTTGCTCCTAAGGAAGTATCTGTGACCAAACCAGGGTAGGGCGTGCATTAGCCAGAGACAGGGGACGCTGAGGACTGGGGCCTAGTGGCATCTTGGGGCAAGCACTGGGACAGAGTCCTCCTACCCTTCGTGGGCGTCCCTGCAGGTATAGCATGGTCCTCCCCGGGGGCGTGGATCCGTCAGGGCAGCTCCAGTTGGTGGGCGGACCCAGGCCCAGCTGCGGGAGGGAGGGTGATGTTCTGGAAACAGGACAGCCTCTCAGCTCCTAAGGGCTCAGCCAGTGGTCATTGGCAGTTAGAGCCCCTCCGGGGGTTCCTGCAATATTTATTCGTCAGAGAGTCATTTGGTGCATGTTGGTGCTGCTTTGTGGCCTCGATTACACTTGCCCTTGTATCTGAAGAGGGCTCCGACTGGTATTTTCACGTGCTTATCCCGTTCCTCCCATGGTTAAGCCCCTGAGGGCAGGACCTGGGGTTAGACTATCTGTGCACCATACCACCCCGTCCTCGGAGCGTTGCTCGGGCTATGTGTGCACACTGCAGGGGCTCAGTATACACATATGCATTATGGAATGTGCCAGAAAGGATCTCAACTAACTCGTCCTGGGATCTGGAGAGATCTCTTCTTCTTTCTGGACTCCAAAAGGTGGAGGCAGTCAAACTAGAACCCTGGCACCCTGATTCTCCAATGATTCATTTGTAGGATAAGGGAGCGAGTGACATCTTTTGTAGGAAGGTTGTCCCCTTGCTGTCCTTCCGCCCCTGCATCTGCCTCCCACCCATTCTCAATATGCCTATAGAGCAGTACAGTCACCTACCTATCAGGGCTGAGAACAGGTAAGCACAGGACTCCCACAGGTGGAGAATGGATTCTCCAAGGCAGGGCATCCTGTCCCTCCAGCTCCCTTCCCTGACATCAGAAAAGAGGTCAAGGCTTCACTCAGTTGAGAGGACAAGCCAGGCCTGGCGGGTGTCTTACTCCTGCCTAGATTCAGTCTTCCCCTAATCTCTTGTTCCCCTGCACAGTCTGGAGCACCTGGAAGAGTCTGGACTTATTCAGGCTCTTCCCTGCCCCCCTCGGCCCCCCTCCTCACAGTTCTCAGTTTGGAAGAGCTGGGACCAGAGCAGAGCCGTGGAGCCCCTGCAGCACGAAGCCCCTACATTTTTCAGACGGAGACGCAGACCTGGAGAGGTGCAGGCACCGAGAATCCTTCTTCCTTCCCAGCCCAGGGGAACACGCCACGCCTGTGTTTCCACAGAGATCTCTGGCCTTTAAATCCTGCCTCCACTCACGTTCCAGAAGGGAAAACAAGGTCCCAAGGCAACTCAGAATAGAATTTCAGGCCTCATCTCCTTTTCATCCCTCCCCTGTTCTCTTCCCTTTATGGCCTCCTGGGGCTGCTGCCTAGAACCAGAAACCCAAGGAGGGGATGGGGGGGGAGGGAATGGCTGAGACATCCCAGTGGTGGAGAGGTCAAGCCCAAGGAGCTGGGGCGTTGCTGCTTGCATACCTGAGGCCAGGTGGAGCCCCTGGCATGCTGGGAGGGGTAAGCACATTTTCACCCTCCAAGGAAATTCCTCCAAGGGGTGGGGGAGGAGCCCAAGAATCTCCTTCTGTTTGTGCAGGGCTGACACACCCCCTCTGCCACTCCCTCTGAGAGGGGGACAAATATTTAACAACTGCCCCTGTTTTCACACCCTCCACACGGCAGCCACTGCCTTCTCAAGATGCCTTCTGCCTGGGCGTGTGACAGAGGTGTCAGTCCTCAGCTGAGAAGGAGCCTAGATGGCCTCCGCTCGGCCTCTCCTCGTTCCTTTCTGGGCACCCCACTCGGTGCTCCTCCGGCTGTTTGCAGGGGGGAACGGGAAAGGCCCCAGCCACAAGGGCCCCCACTCCTGGGCCTTCTTCAGGGGCCTGGGCTCCAACGGAGGCTCCCTCGCCTGAGATGAGGCGAAAACAATGCCGAGTGCAGGGCCTATCAGAGGTTGAGAGAGGCCTGGCCCACTTCCATTTTTAGAGGTTCTTGATCTAGTAAAAAACGAAACAATGCCATAACAGGGTTACAAAAGTTGTGCTTAAATTCAAGTCTCACGACGAACGTCTGGTCCTGTCGGTGTGCCTCTGTCTCATTTGGTGACAACGTCAGAAGTCTATCTTGGAGGCCCTTGATGTTACCATGAGCCCCCAAAGCACCTCTGACCCACCCCGTCCCCTGGGCTCCCACCGTGTGTGCCCAAGAACCCAGGCTTCGGTGGTCCCGTTTCGTGGCTTTTGAAAGCCTAGAGCTTCACAGCTCATCGAGTCCTCTGAGACATTGCCCTAAGTCACTCCACAGCTCAGGGAGGAAGGCAAGGGAGTCAGCCCGTTTCACAGATGAGAAAGTGGGGTCCGGCGAGGGCACTATTGGAGCCTACAGTCTCGCTGGCAGTCAGAGGCAAGACCAAACGGGGACCCCGTGCCCTGATTCCATGTCGGAGGGTCAGTCTCCCCATCACACTGTGATGCAGAGAGGCAGGTGGAGATACGCCCAGGGGCTCTTAGTCCAAGCAGTCGGGGCCTTGGGGGTGCTCTTCTTTGGCCACAGTCACTGCATCGTCCGTCCTCCTCAGCAGATGGAGAGCCCGGGAGAGATAGGGTTAATTCAAGCTGTGAAGTGAGCGGGTGATTTGGGTGCTAATTAAAATGACAGGAAGTAAACAGCTCTTGGAAACACCCAGCATGTGCCCCCTCAGCCAGGCTAGGCCTGCGCACTTACCACCATCTCTCCCCCGACTTGGCACAGTGGGCCCCGTCTCCATGGCAACCGCGCTGAGCCGCAGAGATCAAAGCAGGAGATGGGTGAGCTGCAAACCAGCCCAACCAGGGGCTTAGGAAGGGGTTTCTGGGAAGCGCCTGGAGAAGGTGGTGTCCAGGTGTCTCAGCCCCGCCCGAGGGCTCCAGGACTCCCTGCCCAGGGTTTGCTGCAGAGCTGGTGTGGTGGGCTGAACCACCCCTGAGCTGGGATCTGACCTCCGGGTCCAGCCCCCAGCCTGGGACTTTCCTCACCTGCTGAAGTTTATGGGTTTATGGAGCAGCACGGAGTGCAGGTTAGGGACCCAGATTCTGGAACCACAGTTCTGGCGGTACCAGTACTCTTCTGCTGTGCAACTGACATGTGATCCTGTGTATGTCACTTCACGTCTCCAAGCCTCTGTGTTATCATCTGAGAAATGGGGATAACAATAGTAATTTTCTCTTAGAGTTGTTGTAAAGAGTACCCAAGCCCATGAATATAAAGGGCGCTGCACAATGCGGGCCACATGGTAATTGCTGAAAAGACGTTAGCTGTTATTAGCAGTATTTTTACTATGGGTTAGGTGCTGGGCATAGATGGATGAATTTTATAGGGTGTCTGCCTTCCAGGAAATGGCCATCTCTAGGGCAGAAGCAACAGCATTGCGTGGTGTAACTGGGACAATCGGCCTGAAGGGAAGCTGGGCTTGGGGCTGAGCTAGGGGAGATGATGCCTGATCTGGGGTTCGAAAGATGAACAGAAGCCCTGGAGCTGGGTACAGACACACATCCCTCATGAGAAGAAGGCCGTATCGAGGTCTGGCCATGCTGAAGCCTCCGCTGGAAGGTTATGGGGCTGGCATAGCCAGGAACAGATTGGGAGAAGACAGACTTTCTTCTGTAGGTGACAGGGAACCAGTGAGAGTTTGTTCCCCCCCCCCCAAATTTTATTTATTTGACAGAGAGAGAGACAGAGAGGGAGCACAAGCAGAGGGAGCAGTAAACAGAGGATGAAGCAGGGAGCCCCATGCAGACTGGATCCCAGGACCCCAGGATCATGACCTGAGCCGAAGGCAAACGCTTAATCAAAAGAGCCACCCAGGTGTCCCAGGGATGGTATTTAAATATAATATTTGTTGTAGTTTTTCCCCCTTTCCCCTTTCCCAGAAAGTAAAACCTGTTCACTGGGAAACCTGGCCAGCTTGGTCACTAAAGCATGTGACTCTCAATCTTGCGGTTGTGAGTTCAAGCCCCACATTAGGCCTAGAGCTTACTTAAACTCTTTTTAAAAATTTAAAAATGAAGAAGATAGAAAATAGGGGCACCTGGGAGGCTCAGTGGGTTAAATCCTCTGCCTTTGGCTCAGGTCATGATCTTAGGGTTCTGGGATTGAGCCCCACATCTGGGCTCTCTGCTCAGCAGGGAGCCTGCTTCCCCCCCCCAACCCCCCCCCGCCCCGCCTACCTCTCTGCCTACTTGTGATCACTGTCTGTCAAATAAATAAATAAAATCTTAAAAAAAAAAAAGAAGATAGAAAATAAAACATGTTCACATTGTAGAAAGTTTGGAGACTTGGAAAAAGAAAGATGTCAAAATTCTCTGTATTCCTATTCCCCAGGGGAAATCACCAATAACATCTTGGTATGAATCCTTTATACCTCCTAACCTTTAAGTTTTTTTTTTTCAAAATGAGAGTGAAGCATATTCAGTCAAGAGTTTTAAGGAGGGAGAGCTGTGGTCAGGATTGTGTCTGGAAGGATCCTTGCAGCTGCAGCTGGTGTAGAGGAGGACAACGGACCAATCTGGGAGACCTCCAGGGACACCACAGTGACTGATGCTTGCTCTGACAAGGCAGGGGTGGGGGAGTGGGGAGTGGGGAGTGGCTTGTTGGGGGAGGGCCGGTTGAGGAGAGCCGGGTGGGGTGGACAGGATGTGAGGATGATAAGGACAGTCTTCACCTTGCTCTTGTCAACTTGGAGAGGGTGCTGTGATGAGCCTTCCAGGGGAGAAGGCTGGGAGCCCGGGTTCCAATGAGTCAGCCTGTGCCTGGCACGCTGAGCATCTGCTTTGTGTGAGAGGGAGGGAGTAGCTGCTCTTTTTCCTCCCCGAGGCCCTATGGTAGAGGGGATGGTGCCAGAGGAGATGAGGAGAGCATTTTAGACGGAAGATGCAGAGCTGGCAGGACGCTGCCCCTGAGAGCGGCTCTGCCCCCGTGGGAGCCCTGCCAGCTCTGCCCCTTGCCCAGTTCCCCTGGGCTCCAGTGACTCTGGGCAACAGGCAGCTGAGATGCTGGGCGGGTGGTTCTAATGGGCAGCCATTGCTGAGACCCATATGGCACAGAGGAGGGCTCGCAGGCCCGAGGATGGGGAGGGAGCCAGGCTGAGAGTCGTCTCTGGGTACAGAGCCCTCCCCACCCGGTAAACCAGACCTGCTCTTTCTTTGCCCAGAAATGCTGATCTCAGCCTAGGACCGACCTTCCTTCTGGCCTGGCCCTCCCTTCAGAGCACTGGACCTGGGCTCTTCCAAATCCTCGTTTCTCAGGGGAGGAGGTGATCACTGGGCAGCAGAGCCAGGACAGAACCAGGCCCCCTGGTTCCTGACAAGACCCTAGTGCCTTTATTGGACCATTTATCACAGCTGCTGATAAGCCTGCTTCAGTGCCTAAGTGGACGCCACCGCATTGGAGGGCATGACTCACATTTGCCAACGAACTCCTCCTTTTCAACTTATAGATGGTGCCTGCCCACACCTGACCCCAGGGGCCCCTAACTGTGGCCCTGGGCTCTGCCCCCATGCTGCCTGCAGGACCCTGTCACCCTTCTCCGAGGGCTACCTCAGGGCAGTTCTCTTCTTACCCCACTGGTCTCTGCTCTCCCAAGGGCGGGGAGCGGAGAGCTCTCCCTTTTCCATAGGTAGGGGCTCTTCATGAGGCCTCTCCCTGACCGTTTCCTGCTCCTCTACCCAGAGTCCTTGGTCTCTCGTCTTCTGCTATAATAGCTTTTATTAGGGGAGTGCTTTCTGGACCCGAGGCACCCTGAGGACAACACCTTTAAGCTCCAAGAAGTTTCAGGAGATAGGTGGTGAGTGCCCGAAGGTCAGGGTCTGTTGGTAAGGGGAGTGTGAGCACTGTGTGGCCCCCAGCCCTCTCTTTCCCTCATCTCCCTCTCTGGCTGGCCTCTGACTCTCCTGGGAGTGAGGGCTGCTTGGACATGTCGGGGCCGGGGGTTGGGGAGCAGGCATGGGCAGAGTGTAGGATTAGGAGAGAGAGAAAGAAGAGGTGGACAAGGAGATGCACAGAAACACAGACGAAAGCAAGACAGAGAGAGCAGAGCTAGTGGAGCTTGTGCCTCAAGCCCTTCATGGGAAGAGGTCTGCTGCTCTGTCTGCCCTCCTCTGCCTCCCCAGCCCTGCCTTGCCCTCTCTCTCTGTGGAAGAGACAAGAAGGCCAAGCCTGAGGGAGGGCCTTGGCGCCCAAGTGTGAAAACTGGGGGCTGCTCACAGCAGTGGGCCTAGTTAACCTCATTTCTGGATAAAACCCATCTGGTATTGGGCGAGCTACCTCGAAGTGTCCTTGTTTCCTGCGCACACCCAGTGTGCACGGTTCCTCACCATGTGGGCCTATGTACACGTGCTCACAGACGGGACTTGTACCTCTGCACGTATGCGTGCTCTAGGATGTGTGCCCGTGGGCGGGCGTGTGTGCATTCAGGGCTCTCACGAAAGCACATGCAGGTACAGCCTTGGCCACAGCATGATCTGCCCAGGTACGATGCCTACGGCCTGCTTGGCCTTGGCCCTTTCTCAGCCTTTGCCCAGGAGGCCGTGTTGACAAAGGCCCTCGTCCCTGCCTGTTCCTCTGATGCTTGTCAACTTCCAGGGGAGCCCTGGGCTTTTCAGAGCGCCGGTGGACATCCTCCCTTGTGCTGGTGGCTGTGCCCATGTGGGAACCCTCTGCTGCAGGAGCCCTAGACCCTCTTCTCCAAGCCGGACAGGTGCTGGCCCCTTCCCACCCCCACCCCACAGTGTGGCCTCTGCCTCCCATCCCATGCTCGTTGGATGGGTGCGACTCAGGATGAAGGGCGCAGCTGCACGTGGCTCCTTGTGGCCCTTGACCCCCGGCTCCCAGAGTCCCATGCAGGGGAGGCCGGCAGCTGGGTCCTCGGCGCCTCCAGGTTTCAGTCCAAGAAGCCGTCTCCCAGCCCGCCTGATGGATCTTCCACCTGGAGAGCCCTGGGAGCTCTATGCTGGTTGTTGGCAGTTGCCTCTGCCCCATGAGGGCTGGTGGGGAAACCAGAGGGAGCAAGGCTGGGTGTGAGCTGCTCTGCCTCCGGCCACAGTATGGTCGTGGGCCCTGGGGAGGTCCCTGTGGCCAGAGCAGGGCGAGGAGCTGTCTCCAGACACCTCGGGTCTTGGAGACTGTGTGTTGGAGCCAGAAGAGATGTCTGTGCTGGGCGTCGGGAGGCCCGGGTTCTGAGACACTGGGACCCAGGGTGGGGCACCTCCCATCTCTGGCCTGTCTGGCCGGTCCCGCACCAACAGGGGGCTGGGCCGGATGATCTCAGAGGGCTTTCTCAGGATCCTCTGAATGTGAGGATTTGCAGCTGGACTATGGTAACTGAGGAAACCATCGACACTGGGAGGGACCATGGTCCCCCTTTCTCTCAGGGCACCATCGGATCCCTACAGGAAAGTCAGACCTCGAATGAAAAACTGTCCCCATGCAGTGGAAGAGAGCCCCTGCCCCTCTTCCCACTTACAGGGTGGCAGGTGGCAGGGGAGGGGACTGCCAAGGGAAGGACCCTGGCAGAGGGAGAGAGTGGCATTTCTGGGACCCTTAAGGCAAAGGGTGACAGTCACTGTTCCCCCGGCAGTATGGGTCCTTTAGTATATGTGCTGCCGAAGCGAGCACAGTATGGGTCCTTTAGACATCTGTCCTAATGGTCAGGCCAGGGCAATGGAGAGATGGGGCCTCACCTCCAGTGCTCCTAAAGCCAGCCCTGAGTGGGCCCAGGCCTTGAGCTCCCTGTAGTGAAGATACAGGAATCCTGTCCTCCAGTGGGAGGCCATCGAGTTTAGAGAACCTGAGCAATCAAAGAGAATTGCCCAGTGCCTCTGGTCACATGATGAGGCCTGCAGAGTGCTGGGACCACATGGGTTGAGGCTGGGCGTCCCACTAAAATCCCCATCTTTCCTTCTCTCCTCCTGCTCCATTTCCCATGGCCTGTTTCCACTGCTTCCTGATCCCCAGGAGGTGGAGGTGAGTACTTCCTGGGGCAGGGCAGGGGGGTCCATTGTGTATGGTCTCTGTGCAGCCCCACACCCCACCCTCCTCTCCTCTCCTCTCCCTCTGCGCCCTGTCCCTGACTTCTCCTTCCCTGCAGCATCCAGCATGGGATGTAGGCGTAAGGAACATATGGGAGAGGCTGGAAGGGATTCTGGATAAGAGCTTAGAGTTCTGGGGAAGGCAGCTGGCAAAGCCCAGGGGACCATGGGTCATCTGAGCAGCCACTGGGGTGATGGCAGTTAGCATGTGGGAACAATGGTCCAGTCCTCTTCCCTCTTGGCCCTGGAGTTGAGCCTTGGCTCTAGGATGTGAATCTTAGCCCTTCCCTTCTTCTTCACCCCTCTGTCCTTCCTTAGGATGACTACATCAAGAGCTGGGAGGACAATCAGCAAGGAGATGAAGGTAACGTGCCCCTTCCAGGGGACACAATAGGACTGACACCTGTGAGCACTTGAGACCCACCAAGGGCACATGCCATCCATGGCCTTGGGGGCTCTGTGGGATCCAGACCCTGATGGAAGTGGGGTTTGGAGCTGAGGAGCTCTGGCCCTCAGGCCTACTACAGAGAGGAGCTCACAGGTGGGGTTGGGGGGTCCTGGGCTTGTTGGCACTGATTTCTGGGTGACCTGTGTCCTGGCAGCCCTGGACACCACCAAGGACCCCTGCCAGAAGGTGAAGTGCAGCCGTCACAAGGTGTGCATCGCTCAGGGCTACCAGCGGGCCATGTGCATCAGCCGCAAGAAGCTGGAGCATAGGTGAGGGGCCTGGGGAGTTGGTGAGGGGAGGGGGGTTCTGGGAGTGTTGCTTAAACAGCAAGGGCTTGCCTGATCGTCTCCTCTGTGGCAGCTATCTATTGCAAAACAACCTGCCCCCAAACCTTGTGCTTAAGGCAACAAATGTATTAACTCCCACAGTTTCCAAGGGTCAGAAATCTAGAAGTGGTTCTGTTGGATGATTCTGGCTAGGGTTTGCCACGAGGTTACAGTCAAGGTGCTGACTGGGGCCGTATCATCTGAAGGCTGGATTGGGGCTGGAGGATCCACTTCCAAGCTCACTCACGCAGCTCTTGGTTCTGGTCACAGAGATCTCTCTCCTTAGGGACGCTTGAGTGTCTTTACAACATGGGAGCTGACCTCCCCTCAGTGAGGCAGCCGAAGGAGAGAACAAGGAGGAAACCACAATGTCACTTACGATCTAGTCTCAGAAATCATACATTGTTACTTCTGCCACTTCTCTTTGTTAGGAGCAAGTCTCTGGGGGAAGGAAATTACACTCCATCTTTCAAAGGGAGGAGTGTCAAAGAATCTGTAGACATGTTCTAAGACCCCCACACTCTAGGAGATCTGTCACCAAGCAGTGTGGGACTCGGGGAAAGGCATCTCTCCTCTCTGGGACTCACTGTCCATATCCATAAGACAAATAGGTTGGCCCAGATAGTCTGAGATTGTTTCCAGCTCTGACATGCCACAACTTAATAAAATATTTAAGGTTCTAGCTTCTGAGGCTTGCAGAGGAGGGAAAGGTATTAGCTCCATCCCAAGGACAAGACCTGCCAGAATCCAAGATCTCTGGGGAAAGGCCCCATTCCCCTCCCCTCTCTCCAGGAACCCACGTTCCATTTTGTAAATGTTGGTGAATGACTCAAAGACAAACACCATTGGCGGCCAAACAAAATGAGTCTCCAGGCCAGATGTGGCCCATGGGCTGTTAGTTTGCAACTTCTGATTTGGTGTGACCCTTTATGCGAGGTGCAACTCCTTTTTAAATCTGGCAGTCAGATCTGGAGCTGCTGCCTGAAGGCCCTGCGGGGCTCAGTAGCCACAGGAAGGGGTGAGCTACTGGTCCTCACCCTGCCTAGTCGAGCCATCCGCCCTTAGGGGCTGGAGGCGGGTCTGGCTGGGGCTGATGGGGAGGGTGGGCAGGGGTAGGGAGGAGGCTGCAGGTGCTGTGATCACTGGGGCCTGCTTCCTCTTGGAACCAGTCTCTTGAACCTTCCCTTTGGGTGTCCCTCTCTCATTTTCACCTCCACTCCATGCCTTCCCCAACCCTGTCCTCCTGTAGGATCAAGCAGCCTGCCCTGAAGCTCCCTGGAAACAAAGACACCGTCTGCAAGCCCTGTCATATGGCCCCGCTGGCCTCAGTCTGCGGCTCCGATGGCCACACTTACAGCTCCGTGGTGAGGAACTCCGGCCCCAGGTGGGGGGCGGGGGAGGCTGGCGGGGGGCTGGCTTGACACCCGAAGCCACGGGGAGCAGAGAGGACGATGCAACCAGGGCCCCCTGGGGGGCCTCCGAATGCTGACACAGGGCCTGTGTCCTCGGTCAGTGCATGTGGTGTGGCCAGCCAGAAGGGACACCTGAGCCCTGGGCTTGGTCTACATGAGAGTAGGAGCCAGACCCGGCCTCTGGCCTGACGTGGGTGCAGGTGTGCAGGGAACTGTGAGTCAGAGCAAGTGAGGTAAGATCCTCAAGAAAGTACCCAGGGATCTGGAAGGCAGGAGCCGTGTCACCCAGTTGTCGGGGGTGGGGGGTGACGGATGGAGCTTTCCACAGGGAGATTTCTACCCCGAGAGGAAGGTGTTCACCAGCCAGCACCAGGCATTCTGGGGCAGGAGAAAATAACCCCCCAGGAGACAGCCATGTGGGAGGGAATGGTGTCTGTAGGGAGTGAAGCCCTACCAGATAGGATTCTTAAGAAGGTTAAATGAGACATTCGTAAAAGCATTTTATAAATTCCAAAGGACCGCAGAAATGCAGGTGCTAATTGTGAAGGCTTCTGCTAGCGACCAGGAGTTGGGAGTTGCTTGGTTTTTGGAGGACACTGTCCACTAGGGTTGGGTTCTAGGGCTTAGGGACACTTTCGGGGCGACATGCAGATTGATGAGTCACAGAGTCACAGGCTTGGGGAAGGGGTGAGGTCACTGGAAGAGGAGAGAGACTGTGCCAGAGGCTGAGGGCAGAAGCTGTACTGGGGAGGCAGGAGGGAGAGGGAGGGGGAGAAGAGTGCTGTCACACAGCCCAGGGCAGAGTGAGATCTGGGCAGGAAGCTGTGTTCTGGGGGTCACGGAGCTGTTCTGTGGGGACGTAGGGCTCCTCAGGAGATCTGGCTTTTATCCCAGCCCTGTGGCCTTGGGCAAGTCACCGGGCCTCTCTGAGCTTCCGTGTTCTCTGCCGAGCATCCAGGAGCCAAGGGAGATACTATGAAACAGTACGACCCCTTCTCATTTGCTGTCATCCCACGGGGATGAACCATATGGGACCAGGAAAAACACTCTAAGGGTGGGGAGTGGGTGAGACCCTCTCCCAGGCTGCCTTCAGCAAACAGCTGTGGCTAAGGGTTTTCAGTAAAGGCAGGGGAATGAGCAGATGTGAGCAGAGAGCCGGCAGCTGTTGTCCAGAGCTGGGTGAGGCCCATCGGAGGTAACCGTGGAAAGACCACTGAGGGAGGGGCTGGCCACCAGTTCCCCGGGGGCCAAGGGACTGTGGTAAGAAGGAGGTTGGGCCAGAGGGCCAGGACTGGGGTGGGGGGCAATGGGCAGCTAAATAGGGGAGGGCGTGGGGAGACTCGTGTCCTGGGAAAGGTACATGTGCAGAGACATTAAGCTAGGGCAGACCAGGGTTCATGGGAGCCCCTGAATCCCTGGGAACCCCTTTCGAGCCCTGCTGTCCCCCCCAATGCTATGTACCTTTGCCCCCCCCAGGGGACCAGGAGGGCCAGCCCCGCAGGCTGTTGGTGGCTGCTGTCCCTCCTGTCAGATGTGGCTGCCTGGTAGGCTCGAAGTACCCCAGCTCCAAGGACCCATCTGTGAGCACCCCCCACTCACTCAGCCCGACCTTTCTTCTCACACAGTGCAAGCTGGAGCAGCAGGCCTGCCTGAGCAGCAAGCAGCTGACTGTGCGATGCGAGGGCCCCTGCCCCTGCCCCACAGAACAGTCCTCCCCCTCCACCACCGACGGCAAGCCAGGTAACACGGAGCCCCGGGCTCCAGCCGGGTCTGGGGAGGCCTCCCTGCCAGCATCTCCTGGGGCACCTCCTTCAGGGCTCTGGGGTGCTGAGAGAGGTTTTCAGAGCTGGACGGGAGATGGCAAAAACAGGGACAAGCCTGAGGACCCGTGGGGCTGGAGGGGATGCGCCTCAGGTATAGGGGGCACGCCATGTGTGATCTGAGTCCTAGGGACTGAGGGAGCGGGAAGATGGGAGACGGTGGGCGGGGACCTTTGATTTCTCACTTCCCTTGCCTCTTGACCACTGCCTGGCATCTGGCCTGTAGGACAGCACCCCAAACTGAGGCCATGCTGTGCTTCAGCCCACCTTCACCCGTGCCCCTTTCTCCCCATTCTTCCAACTGTAGAGACCTGCACAGGTCAAGACCTGGCTGACCTGGGGGACCGGCTGCGGGACTGGTTCCAGCTCCTTCATGAGAATGCCAAGCAAAATGGCTCGGCCGGCAGTGGGGCCAACCTGGCTGGTGGTACAGAAGCTACTTGCTCTGCCTGGGGCAGGGGAGGGTGATGGGGAAACGGGAGTGCACTGGGTCAGCCTGCCTGGTGTTCCCTCCTGCCAGACTCTGAGCCTCGAAAAGGGCCTAAACCCAGAACAAGGAGAA
Source organism: Mellivora capensis (assembly GCA_004024625.1). Classification (NCBI taxonomy): domain Eukaryota; kingdom Metazoa; phylum Chordata; class Mammalia; order Carnivora; family Mustelidae; genus Mellivora; species Mellivora capensis. The sequence continues at coordinate 94,800 of PISX010005166.1, read as the reverse complement.
GGAGGCTCCAACTAGACAGGAGGGTTTTGGGGTAGCTATTGGAAGAACTTCTAGAAGTGGGTGGAAGGAGCTTAAAGCCTAAAATGGGTAGCCAAGAGAAGGCAAGAAATTATCTTCCCCGAAGGGCTTTCCAAACAGGGTTTTGAATAGCTTAAGTGCAGTCCTGTGTGGAGGCAGATGGACCGCCCTTCAGCCGTTCTTGAGTTTCACTCCCATGGTTATGTTCTGAGCTGCCCTGACCCTGACCCTGAACAGATGGAGAGGAGGAGGGATGGGTGGACAGATGGATAGAGTGGTTTACCTTGAGCGTGCCTGAACCTGGCCTTCTCCCCAGGGCTGGACAAGAGCCTGGGGGCCAGCTGTAAGGACTCCATTGGCTGGATGTTCTCCAAGCTGGACACCAGTGCTGACCTCTTCCTGGACCAGACAGAGCTGGCCGCCATCAACCTGGACAAGTACGAGGTCTGCATCCGCCCCTTCTTTAATTCCTGCGACACCTACAAGGACGGCCGGGTCTCCACTGCTGAGTGGTGCTTCTGCTTCTGGAGGGAGAGTGAGTGTGGCCCCCGGCTGGTCCCCCCACCCCTCACTGCACCCCCCCCACCAGCCCCGCCCCTCCCTGGCACCCCCCGACCCCCGCCCCCAGCCCACCTGCTTCCTGCCCGCTCGAGCACCTCATCTGTTGGAGCCCAGGGAAGCCAGCACTTTAAATCCGTTCCTTGGCAAGCGCCTCAGTGATCCAGATTTGTGGGTCCTGAAGCATATGCATGTTGGGAAAGTAAAAACTACAAATGTAAAATTTCTAGGGCCCCTTGGGGCCTTGGAGAGGGCTCCTGGGCTCTACAGCTGAAGCTATACTGGCTTCTCGATGATTCCTCTTCTGGGCACGTCTCACATTATTTACCCCAAATCTGTGCTCATCAACCTTAGAGATAGGACATCGTGTGCTAGCTTTTTCTATATCCTGAACCAGAGCTGGGCGTGTGCTCAGAGATCATCTCAGCCAGGTGGCCACTGCCATCACTGGGGAAGCTGAGGTCCCTGGGGGGCAGCTGACAGGTCCGCCTGGAGGTAGGGGAGGCCCTGGTGTTCCGCGTCTGGCGTCCTGCCTGGTTCCCGCCGCCGGCATGTGTTGGAAGCACTATGGTGTTTGCGGCCGAGGCCCAGCCTTCCACTGGGGCTCCACTGTATCGGGCCAGTTTGGGACCCTGGGCAAGGCACTGACTCTTCAAGTTCGGTTTCTTCATCCTGCTGTGAGGGTGACCAGAGGAAATCTGGGCGCAGAGCGTGGGTCGGTCACAAATCCATCTGCCAGCGTGTGGTGTCTCGGTTAGTTTTAGGGACCCCGCCTGCCCTGCCTTCCGGCACTTTGACCGTCCAGGCCTCTGAAGCTCATTCTGTCCATTCTGTCCAGCAGCCTCCTTGGTCAGGAGGCTGGGGGCTGATCTCATTTTACCGTCAGCCAGGCCTCTCACTGGGAAGGACTAGGGACTTCTCAAGGTGACAGGCAATTAGATTTGGCAGCAACTACATCTGGGTGGCTGCTTCTTTTTTTTCTTATTTTTCTTGAAGCAGGCTATGTGCCCAGCATGGAGCCCAACATGGGCCTCGAACTCATGACCCTGAGATCAAGCCCCAAGCTGAGACCAAGAGTTGGATGCTTAACCGACTGAGCCACCCAGGTGCCCCTAGTTTTGAGCTTCTGTCTAACCTTCCCTCTGGTCTCATGTTTCCCCTTGGGCCTCTCCCCTGGGGAATCCACTCCACCTCTTCTTCTGGATCCTGCATCCCTATCCCATGAGTTCCCAACATTCTCAGGGGCCCTGGGCTTCTCAGGGCACCTCAGCCCCTGCCACAGCCATGGAATGGCCTCCCCCGGTTGGAGCTTTTTTTTTTTTTTTTTTTCCTCCTCTAATCTTGCAGAGCCCCTATGTCGGTTTTTGGGAACTTGGAGGGATCCATGCACCCTACTACCACCGTGGGGCTTCCCCAAGTCAAAGCCTGGGTATTTGTGTCTTGCAAAGCCTACTGCTAGGTTGCCAAGCCTTGGGGGCCCCTCTGTGAATCTTACCAGCACCACGGGATGGCCCCCGTCAGAAGCTGCTTCTCTCCACACAGAGCCTCCCTGCCTGGCAGAGCTGGAGCGCATCCAGATCCAAGAGGCTTCCAAGAAGAAGCCAGGTGAGGGGGCTGGCTAGGCTGGGCTGGGCTTGGAGGAGGTGCCCCAGGGTCCCCCGGAGGCCCAGAGGCTCCAGCCCCGGGCCTTGTGGGAGAGCTGAGCCCAGAGGAATCCCTGTCCTAGGAAAACAGGAAGGAGAACTCCCCTCCTTTTCTTATTCTCGTGGTGGGACAGGGTCTCCCAAGTAGCTCCTCCATTCTGGGACTAGAGGATGGGAAAACAGAAGGTTCCTAGAACCCTCCATTCAACTCACTTCAGCAGGGGCGGGGGTGGGGGTACGTGCAAAACTCAGGTGAGCCCCCTCTGTAGCAGATGCTCACATCTGCAAGCAAATACCCGGTGCCAACCCCAGAGGGAACAGTAGATGCGGCCCAGGTCAGGGCAAGACAGACTTGGTCCCTGGTCTCAGAAGGCACACAGGCTACTTGGGAAAACACAACACATGGTTGACTCACCAAAAAGCCAGAACTACACACGATGGCTTGTGTAGGTATAGCGCTGAGGGAGAGCCTTGTGGGTAGAAGGTAGCCTGCGCGTCTGCAAAGGCCTCTTGGGGGAGCTGGTGTTCCAAGGGAGACCTGAGAGATGAGGATGAGCCCGCCCAGGGCCGGAGAAAGCTCGAGGCTCTTGGCAAACAGAAAGAAAGGGCCCATGTGGCTGGATCATGGTGGCTGAGGGGACAGAGGGCCAAGAGGCAGAGAGCAGCGTGGTATTTAATTGGGCCCACGAGACCAGCGTGCATGGGACCCAATGCTGGAACCACCTGCAGAGCCTTGATGACCAGAGCCCAGGAGCCTTCAGGGATGGGCGTCAGTGCTCCTCAGGAAGCCAGGCTTTTCCATGCTGGAAGCCATCCTCTCGGGTCTGTGGTCCCTGGACACACTCCCTGGGCCTCAGGGTGCCCGTTCGGTAGTGCCACGAATAGTCATTTCGATGTGTGTCTCACCCACCTCTGTCTGAGTCGGCACACTCAGAAGAAGTCTGTCGGGTGGACACAGGGGTCATAGTTCCCTGGTCTAAGGGAGCGCAGGTGGGCCCTGAAGCTGAGAGGAGAAGCCTGGGCATTGCTGACAGAGGACAGCCAGGCCCGAGGAGTGGCTGCAGGAGCCAGGGCTTTGAGCATGGTGAAATCAGGGAGGCAGGTTTTTCCAGCTCAGGTCAGTCGAGGCAGAAGAAATGCTACCGTGCTGCCCTGGGCATCTGGGCTGCCTGTGCTCTGGTGGGGTCTGGACCCTTGCTCATGGCCCAGGCTCCAGGGCCACCTCTCTGAAGGGCTCACACCCCAGGGCGCCTGCTCTGACCCTGTGCGTCCTGCCATGTTCAGGAATCTTCATCCCGAGCTGTGACGAGGATGGCTACTACCGGAAGACACAGTGTGAGCAGAGCGGCGGTGACTGCTGGTGTGTGGACCAGCTGGGCCTGGAGCTGACGGGCACTCGCACGCATGGCAGCCCCGACTGTGGTAAGGACCAGGCGGCAGCATGAGCACCACCCCCAGTACCCCATGACCTGCCCTGGGAGGTCATGTGGTAGATCCTGCTGGCAGCGATGTGAGGTGGCCAGCGGGGTCCTAACCGGGCCCTTGGCTTGTTCCCCTTGCAGATGACATCGTGGGTTTCTCAGGGGACTTTGGGAGTGGCGTCGGCTGGGAGGATGAGGAGGAGAAGGAGACAGAGGAAGCAGGCGAGGAGGCTGAAGAGGAGGAGGGCGAGGCGGGCGAGGGGGACGACGGAGGCTACATCTGGTAGATGGCCCTCGGGGAGCCATGGCAGGCCAGGGTGCCGATGGCCGGGGGAGACGGGCCAGCGGAGACCTGGACAGAAGCAGGCAGATTACGCATGGATCCGGAAGATACAGTTGGAAGGATGCTGGCTCCAGCGGGGACGACTGGGTGTGTGACTGTGCATGGCCCATGTGAGACGTGTATGGCTCGGACGTGTGAGTGTGTGTGAGTGTGGCATGCGCTGACAAATGTGTCCTTGGTCCACACTGCTCCAAAGACCTCCTTGTTTGCTTTCCATTTAGTGTTGGTTTCAAAGTACACATATCCACACATATCCACCCACCACAAGGTCAAAACTGATGACATGAATGCCCCCTGCCATGTCCCCCAAGCCCCCTCTGGGCCTGTCCTGACACCCTTGGGTTGCCCTGACCAGGGTTTCTTGTCTTGATTGCTATCCTTGGCTCAACCAGCGCTGCTTCCTCCTGTACTTGCCTGCCCTTTCCCACCTTTAGGTGTCTCCATTGCAGAGGGTTGGAAAGGGAGGGAGCTGCCTACTGGCTGGAGTCGTCCTGGGGCCAGGCCAGTGTGGCTGGGACACCCCCACCGGCTTCTGATGACGTGGGCTGGAACACCCACAGCAGTGAGCCCTTTCCCTGCGCTGGACTCCCCAGCACTAGACTCCCAGCTCTAAACTCTGCTCTCCTAACCCAACCCCCTGTGAGCCAGGGTGGCCGAAGTTGAGGGGCTGGGGGAGGGCCCGGAGCAGAGGGAGGAGGGAGGAAGGGTCTGCCTTTGTGGATCTGGCAGGAGCTCTCAGGAGGGAGGCTGGGTAGCCCTGAGTGCCAGACCCTTGTACAGCCTGGCCCCTTCCTGTGGGCCTCGGTGGGGGCCTGGTCTGGGCTATTCTCTTGGAGGCTGTGGGTGGGCAATGGTTATGCAGGTGGGTTCCGCCTGGCCGTGTGGGGTCGCTGCACTGCCCTTGTCCCCCAGGTCCACTTTGGAAGCCTGAGGATCGGGCTGCAGGTGAAGAGGCTGGGTGTCAGCCGGGGTGGGGTGGGGGGGTGTATGTGCAACCACCTCCTCTCCCATCCGGACCTTCCTTAAGATGTGGGGAAGCAGCAGCGGGGAAAAGCTCCACTGCCCGTGACCTTTCTCCGTGTCTCCTCCAGGGGGCAGCACCAGGCCCATTTCCGTCCCCTCCCCTGCCAGTGCCGGGACCTTCCCTCTGACCCAGCAGAGGGTCCCTCGCTCTAGTGCAGGGGCCCAGCTTCCGAGGTGTTCAGGAGTTGTGAGGTCAGAGGGGACAGGACAGGACTGGGGCCAAACCTCCTGTTCTCCCAAATCTCCTTACCAGGCAGAAGCCAAGCCGGGATGGATGAGACCGAGCTCCCTGTTTTGAGTTTCTTTTTGTTTTCCTAATCTGTCCCATTCTCCCTGTTGAAGCAAATTCCTTAACACTTTGGGCAAAGAATTTCTAACCTGGACCTGGGCCTCTGCTGTCCTTCTGTGCGTGGTGAGTGCCGTGTGTGTTTGTGTGTGAGTGTGTGAGCGGCTGTATGTGTTTGAATGTGTGTGAGAGCCTGGGGTGTGAGGAGGGGTGCGTGTGGGGGGGCCCCCGGGGATAAGGTTCCCCGGACAGGGCTCCAGCCGTCCCTCCCTGGCTTCAGCAGCATCCGCTGAGTCTGCTGGACCTTATGGAAGAAGCTCACCCCGTCTGCCTCTTTGACTGCACCCCGGAGTTAACATCTTCCCAGTCCTGTCCTGGGGAAAATACTGAAACCGCAGCTAGCCCCATGAGCCGCTTCTCATCCCGCAGCACAACAGCACAGGTTAGGGTGTCGCGCTGTCCCAGACCCCCCAACATCCTGTCTCCTGGCCCCCCAGCCTTCTTTGCCCTCCCACCTCCTCCCTCTGGCCCCGGCTCAGTTCAGGGAACTGCCTGCCCTCTGCTCTCCGAGCAGCCTCGAAGCTTCCCGCTCTCACTAGGAATGGAGTCTGTCTGTCTCTTCCCTCTGCCCCAGCCGGGGCTTCTGGACCTGTCGCTGAGAGCAGCTGTTGAGGAGGCTGGGGCGTTCCAGGGTGGGGAGGGAGTTAGAGGAAGGGGCACCCCTCTCTCACTGTTGCCCTCCCCTTCTGGAGGCACAAGCTCTCTCTGTGTCTCTGGGTCTTCTGGTTGTGCACGTTTCTTATGACCTTGTAAATATGTTGTAGAAAGAAAGCAAAAGGCGCTGAACTAGACTCTGGTGGGACTCAGGGGTCCAGCCTTGTCCTGTCTCTGAAGCCCCCACCCTGCTTTTCACCCCATTCTCTGAGACTGAGCCCCCCGCCCCTAGAGCTAGACAAAGCAACTTGTTCCCAGGGCGCTGACGGCCTCCAACTGACTTCTTGTCAGACAAGCCGCAGGCTTTCTCGTGAGCAAGTTCGCAGGGTGGGCCTTCCTCGGCTCCGCGGATTCATGCCCTTGACCAAACCGCCTGCCGCCCATCTCCTCCCATGTCCTTCCGTGGGGATATCCTCTCTCCCCTGGTTTAGGCAGGCAGAGGAATTAGGGCTCTGTTGAAAAGAGCTCAGCCAAACTTGAAGAGCGGTTTCTTGCCGGGCCCGGAGCTGTCCTTGGCCGCGGAGGCCTCCTCACCCACGGGGGCTGGGAGAGATGGGTGTGCCTAGGACGGGGAAGCTGGAGTTGGAGAGAACAAATGTGCCTTGAGAGACCACTCAGAGGTTCAGGGTGATGGGGAAGGAGGCAGGGCATTCAAGCTCAGGAAGGAGGAAGAGGAGGGCGAAGTTGATGAGGGCACTGTGGGACATCATGACGGTCCCTTATTGTCCCCTTGGTGCTGTGACCCGCAGGTGCTCTGTGGTCACACTTCCTTCCCCACGCCAGCCCACCTGGTGTTAATGGCCACCCCTGCACCTTTCATGAGCTCTGTCTGCTTCCAACTTCACCTCTGAGTGCGTGGGGTCCCTTGGGACCCCCATGGGAACCCTCCATTTCACCAAAGCCTCACCTCAGCCCTTGGGGAGGACGAATGGCTTAGTCTGGGGTGTCACGATGACATCTGGCACCGTCATCGTGAGCCTGTGGGCTGGCGGGGGTCAAAGGGAAGAGACACCGGGGGTACAAAAGGAGACTCGAGACATCCCGGGGAAGTCGCAAGCAGAGCAAACTGCTCTACAGCCTGAAGCCTACTTAAATTGTGTGATGTGCAATAACTGAGCTTAGAGTTAAGAATTGTGTTCAAGTGCTTGGATTTCCGTCTGTATATTTCAGTGCTGAAATCGTATCTTTCAGTAATTTTAGATGTCCTAAAAAAATCGAAAAACAAAGTGTTAGACCGTGTATGTGCATTGATGGGCACTCAAGCGTCCCGTGAGTCACCCCACCCTGTCCCTTTCCCTTGTGCCCCCAAGCCCGTCACCCCCAGCCCCCCTTCCCCTTGGGGACCCTGCCTCGTGTTGTCTTTATCTGCCTATTACTCAGCCTAAGGAAACAAGTACACTCCACACATGCATAAAGGAAATCAAATGTTATTTTTAAGAAAAGAGAAAATAAAATCTTTATAAACACCACCCACTGGCGATGTTCTGATTACACTTCCCCTCAGTGTCATTTTTCACAAAAGTGACATTTCCAGATGCGCTCCCAGCTAGAGAGACGTGGCCGGCAGGCTCCCCTTATGCACCTTCACATATGAGACCCCAGACAGGGTGGGGCTGGGAGGGGGGCCTGATCTGAGAAGAACCGGAAGCAACTTAGTAGGATTTTTGGTGTCATTGCAAATCTGCGTGCAATCTGTATTTGTACATATGCCAGTAAACACGTCTACACCACAGAGCAGAGATCAAACTCTATGTCCCGCTTTTTCCATTTAACTTATTATGTACCTTTCCCCACATTATTAAAATCATTGGAAGAGATGACTCTAATAGCTGCATAGCATACCATGATATGGATGTATTTAGTGAATTTAATAATTTCCCAATTTTTGGACATTTAGACTGTTCTCAATTTCTTGGCACTCAACTCTAACCCTAGAACTAGCTAACCATGACCTTCCACAAGTCATCTGACGGATGGAGAGAAGAAGTCACCTCACAAAGATCCCTTTTTATAACCTGTGAAAGTGATTTCTGAACAGTGAAAGCCCTGCGTGATGTCAAGTTCACCCCCCTCCCCCTTTGCCAGCTCACAGCCAGAACAGGCTCTGCCTGCTCTCTCCGGCTAGAATAGATCCTCAGGAAAGGGATCCCTACCTTCTGGGGGTGGTTTTCTGCTCCTCCATATTTCCCCAGCCACCTCCAGGGGCCGACTTGGAGGCTCAGGAGTCCTGGAAGGCCATGTGAGGAAGGCCATGTCTTGTCAAGGGGCTGGCTGCTCCCAGCATTCGGCATGAGAATGTGGATGGAGACAGGGACAGAGGTCTCTGGGAACTGGGTTGCATGTTGGGCTTGTGGGAACCTGTAGTTTTAGAAATAGAGCACTCATGGGCTGGGGGAGGGCTGGAGGTTGGAATCGATCCTTGGGAATGTCTTCTATCAGCCTGTCAGGGAGGTACTGTTGTTAATGCCCATTTTACAGATGAGGAAGCTAGATCTCAGAGAGTTTCGGGAGCAACCAAGGATGTATAGCTAGTGGGGGTGGATCTGGGGTTCCTCTTGCTACCTACCATCTGACACAAAGCAGGCTGCCACCAGTGTCCAGTTACTGCTCCTCACGTGGCTCAAAGGTGGTCAGAAAAGAAGAGTCACCTGCACGGGGTAAGTTCGGGAAGACTTCCTGGAGGAATGGGCCTTCAGCTTGGACCCCTACGTGGGTAGAAATGGTCCAGGGGCTTACTCCTGGCTGCACGTCAGAATCATCTGGGGGAAGTCTAGGTTCCCAGGCCCCACCTACAAAGATTCTGGTTTCATTGTTCTGAGCTGGGGCATGGACGTCAGTGTATTTTAGAAGGGTCCCAGGTGACACCAATGTGTAGCCAGATGGCTGAGCAGACAGAAGCGGGTCTCTTGGTGAGGACAGGATGTACAGGCGGCCAGGGCAGAAAAAAACCTGTGAGGAGCCAGGACAGGACCCCCATCTCTGCGTGGGGGCAGCGTGAGGCCTGTGGGCCCGTCAAGGCCAGAAAGGCTTGCCTGTTTTATTGATTTTATTTGACATCTTGTGAAGCCCCAAGCCACGTTCAGTGGGGTACCTGCTTGTTGCCGGCTCAGTGGGGTACCTGCTGAGGGTGCCCCCGTCCATCCCGTGGGCACCCTCCGAGTGAGTCTCTTCAGCCTACAGGAAAACACAAGCGTTTGCACTCCGTGATCACATCTGTTCAGGCAATGGGGCCACAGAGGCCAGGCCGGGCCCCAGTTCCTGACATCCGTCGTCACCATGACCCAGTAACCTGGATTTCCTAGGGCAGGTGGCTCAGATGGTACTGCTGGGGACAGGCCCCAGTGCCAATGGCCCATTTGGGAAGCCCCCACTGCCTCCTGCTCCTCCTGGATGGGGTCTGTTCCACCCTCTCCCTCCACTGTGGGTACCGCCTCATTCTGGCACCTGTTTTTCCTTCACGTTTAGCCTCCTGGGGACAGGGACTGTGTATTTACTGGTCTCTGGTGAAAAACCAGGGCCTGAGAACAAATCTAATAGAGGAAAGGCAAACGGCACACGAACCCATACAGCCACGAAGGGGCAGAACCAGCTTCCCCCATCCCTCCCCCACCCCTGCCACCTGCCTCCTGGGTCCCGGGCCAGTGGCTGGTCTCACTCCTTTGTGGGGCCTCAGAGACCAAGAACAAATGAGCGAACGAACACAGACAATTAAAACAAAACAAAACAAAACAAAAAAACAACTAACTTTAAAAAACAATTTTTAAAAATTTTCTTTTTGAGCCAAACAGATGAGGGAGAGGAGGAAAGCAGGAATGTTTCTGTTCCCATCGGTGTGCTTTCTCTGTCGTGTCTAATCCTGCCTGCAACTCTTCGAGGCAGATGTTACAAACCCAGCCTCATTTTACTCGGGAGACAGCTATGCCCCAGGGGGCCAACCTTGGTGCATGCAGTCATACACACAGAGCCACGATGTCACCCCAGGCCTGGCTGAACTCCAAGGTCAGCCCCCACATTCCACTGCCGTGCACCTGGTGATACCCCACGAGGAGGTAATGAGTTCTGCAGGGAGCCCTGCATCTTCCAAGACAAGTACTGGGTGAATATGGGTGTCAGCATGTGTGCCAGGAAGGAGTCCAGAAGAAGGATGCTTGGTTGTTGCCAGGCTCTGCCTCCCAGCACCTTCCCTTGAGCCTCAGTTTCCCCATCTGTAAGATGACTTGGTTGCCCCGTTTCATGATTCTGTGGAAGAATGCAAAGGTATGAATACGGAAATCAGTTTCTGTAAGGTTTAGGGTTATCCTTCTCTTTCTGGAACATTCCACAGTTGATCTAATTAACCTCAAGGGCTCACACATTTGCAAAGCAGAATTAACTATGCCTTAAAAAGAAAGCTGGAGATGGAATATAAGTAACAGCAGCTGTCTTTTTGGAGGCTCAAATGACTGTTTCTCTTGGTGATATTTGGGGGTGCCTGATGTCCAGGCAGGAGGATGCTGGTTGGAACTTTTGGAGGCCGTGGCCAGACTCTGGGGCATGGCACTCACTCTAGTTGGGGAAACAGGCTGGCAAAGGCAAGAACTGCTCCCCTTTGGCCTGAGCACACTGCCATGGGACAGCCCAGGAGACCGAGGCCAGGGTTCTGTCTCTGACACTGCCCCAGCAGGTGGCCGGTGCAGACCTTGACTTCAGGCCCGCCTGGGCCAGGGTCTCCACACACGTGATTTCATCTGAGCCTACGACATCCCTCATCATCTTATAGGTGAGGAAACCAGTCACACAACCATCTGTGACAAGTCCTCTCACTGTTCCCACCCCCCGCAACTATGGATGGTGCGGCTGGGGCACAGGCAGCAGGGGGCACATGGCCAAGTGAGTGGACAAGTTGGGGCCACCTGGCACCCCGGCCATGCTTTAGGCTGCCACCTGATAGGACTCTGTGCAACTTCTCTAGAAGGCTGGGCAGCCCCAATGGCCTCTAGAGAAGACGACACTGATCCAAGGAGTCAGTCTCCTGCTCCCTCCTCCCATCCCCTCCTGATTCCTGCCTTGTGCAAAGGGAGGATGGGTGGTTTCCTTCCAGACTTCCCTGAACATTTGCTTCCCTGGCCCGTGGCGAGGAGACCGCTCCCTGCACCGAATCCTCTCGAACACATTTACGGTTAATGACATACGCCAGCGGAAACTCCACCCCAAGCAGGGCAGCCTTCCCTCCACCTCACCCCTGGCCTCCCCACTAATCCTAACCTGTGCGGGGCAGCCAGCCCCAGCCAGCCCCTCCAACATTTACTTTGCCCTTTGGGGGTGGGGACAGCCCAGGGCGTGGCAGTATCTACATGAGCATCTGCTTAATAAAGTATATCTCCCCAAGGACCCCCAGAACCAGCTAGGAGGGGCCCCTCATCAGCCAAGGCAAGGCTGCCGGGCCAGGGCGGAGGGCTCTTCCTGTTCACTCTGAGACCAGCTGAGGTCCTGTGTCTCAGCAGTGAGTAGACCCCCAGAAAGGTGCTGGGCTCCTTCCTTGCTGTTGCTTGCTACCTGCTGCATGGCAGGGTCGGGATTCCATCTGACTGGGTCTCTGGTTTTGCTCCTTTTCTGTTCGCTGCACCCACACACCAGGCTCCAGAGCCTGCCTTGCTCAGGATTCAGGGGGCCGCACCAAATTTGAGTTTCTCCAACTCTGAAAATCCTGGAATCGTCAATCCCGGGGATGTTGGAGCTCATCTGGTCCACTCCTTCCCCATCCTTGGCCCATGGAGATGGGAAGTTCCACACAGCTGAGTTTATGGTGCTCCCGTTGTATGCATGGCTCACTGTTCATCAGAGCCTGGAGCGGGTGGTGGCGGAAGGAAGAAAGGGAGAGAAATAAGATCCAGCCTGCCTCAGGGACCCCACGGACCCACCGAGAAGACAGGCTCGTGCCCAAGAACACAGTCTGGATACGATTCTTGCAGTGTAGGAAGGTGCCTTTCCAGGGTCGCAAACTCAGTGTGAGAGGGTGTCAGGGCCTGAGGACTGGGTTCTGTGACCCCATGGCAGGGGTGTGCCTCGTGCAATGGGGCCACCCCTGCTCGGATCTGGGTGTGTGATAACTGGGACTCAGGAAGACGTTCAGATGGAGGCTGGAGAGGAAGTTGGGGATCAACGCAACAGGGTTTTGCCCTTTCGATATTATTCTGGACTTTCCCACATCAAATGCCACCTTCTTTGGCAACTGGGCAGAATAGAGTTAGCACAGCAGGCCGGAGACTGCCATCATTGGAGAGGCCTGCTCACAAGCCTGGCCCTTGGCTGGCGTCTGGGAACTTGGATTTCGAGAGCGCTGCCGTGATTTTCTGGGAAGAAGGGCTCACGATCCCTAAATCTTTTATGCAAACACTATGGCTTATGCCGCAGCCTTGCTCTCCTTTGGGGAGTCTGGAATTTTGGTGCATGTAAGTAGAGAGCAACTGTGTGACCAGCCCCCAGTAAACACCCTGGGCGCTGGGGCTCTAATGAGTGTCTTTAGCAGAAAACGTTGCACGTGCGCTGTCATAACACATTGCTGGAGGAGATAAGCGTGTCCTGTGTGACTCTCTGGGATGAGGACTCTTGGAAGCTTCTGTTTGGTTTCCTCCAGGCTTTACCCTGCGCCGACTTTGCTCTCCATCCTTGCACTGTCACAGGTCTTAGCCATGAGTGTGGCTCACTGTGGGCTGCTGGGAGTCCTAACAAATCATCCAAACCGGGATGCCTCTCCCCGCTGGCTGGAGCGTGGACACGGAGGCTCTGTCTTGTCCATGCAGCACCCATGAGGGAGGGGCCTACCCCCCCTTCCCCGCTCCACAACCGCCTGCCGCCCCTGGAGTCACATTCCAGCCTGGGACTGCAGAACCCTGACCATTAGGGGAAGAGATGTAGCTGTTTGGTTTAAGCCGCTGTTATTTTTGGTCTCTGATACAAAAGCCAAACCTATGTCCTAATTCTGAGGATTTTAAACTTTTCTGCCATGACCACAGAAAGGCATACATTTATTTTGTGGCGTGTGTGTGTGTGACTAGAACAAGGCTTCGTGAAACAGTACAAATCCATACTCTTCACTCTGCATTCTCATATTTTAAGTCTGTTTTATTTCTTTTAAAATTGTTGTGACTGAAAGTCTGAAAAAACACCGTCTTGACAGTTGTCCAGGCTGACCTGCTCCCCTTAGCATCCAGCTTTCCTGCTTCTCTGCCCCCTCCATCCCCCACTTCCAGCACTGCCTGCCTCACACCACTCTTTTTTCCCTCTTCCAAACAGTCATTCACTCACCAAAGATTTATGGAGTGTCCACATTGGGCCAGAAAATGCTCCAGTGTTGTCCTTGTAAAAGTGGCAAGGAGCTGGGAGAGGGAGAGACGAATTGGACTGCAGTGATCTGGGGAGGCTTCCTGGTGGAGGTGGCACTTCCACCAGACCTTGAAGGACCAGCCCTAGCTTCACTGCAGCCTCAGGTTCAGCTTCTCCCAGCTTCGCAGTCCTGAGGCCCTGCCACACTGGACTTCCTTCTATGCCCGAGAAGAGCCTAAATATTTCCCATTTTGGGACCCCCACATTCTGTTCACTTTCTGGAAGGCTCTTCTCCTGCCTCACTCTTGTTCCCCCTTTCTTCACACCACGGAATCCCCAGAAGGGATCATCTGGGCTCACGCCTATCTCTAGTCAGTGGCAGTCAGTAAGTGTCTGTGGAATGAGTGAATTCCAACTCCACCCAGTTCACCTGTCACTTGGACACCTGTAGCCTCTGACCTTGTCTTCTAACCCCCTCCCTTCCAGCACTCCTGGTCCATCGTTGTCAGAGCTGCCACAGAGACAGATACTTCCTTCCTCCGATAAACCCCCCCAGGGGCTCCTGCTTAGCCACAGGGTAAAAGCAAAGTTCTCTTTGGCTCTTTGGAAGCCTGGGGATTTAGACCCCATACCCCTCACCAGCATCTTCTTCTTCTCCTTCCTCCCCCTTTCCTGTGCCTCAGAGCCTTACAGTGAGCTCTACTCCAGCCTGAAAATGTTCCCTGTTCTTCTTTACCTGGCAAACCCTTAAGCATCCTTTGAAACCCAGATCAAACATCATGTCTCCCTCCCACCTCCTCAGGCAGAAAGGACCAAGCCACCTCTGTTCCTCAGTGGCCCTGAGAAGGTCTGTATCTTGGTCTAGGACGATGGGGTTCCATCTTGCGGCTAATTTTTCCCCCTTCTGATTTCCTTGAGGTTTTCCCCCTTCTGATTTCCTTGAGGGCACAAATCATTTCTTGTCACAGCTGTATCCTGAGTCCTGGGCCTGGCACACGTCAGATAACCAGGATGTATATGTGAAATAAATGAATGGAGAGATGAATTATCATGTCCCCATCCAGCCTTCACATCACCCTTGTTCACAAAAGTTATCATCATTCCTGGTGCTACTTATCACCATCAGAGACTCACTTCTCTTTGGTTGCTTGAACAATTTTACCCTTTCCTGTGGAACCTTTCTGCAAATTGATTCCAAGCCAACATATCCCAACTGTTTCTTGTTGGAAACCAGATTGTCAACATTTTATATGAATTGCTGAAAACTTTATATTTAGTTAATAGAAACAAGTTTGGGGTAATTTTGTTAATTTAGTAAATTTGGTGCATTCTTCTAAGGCATACTGAGTTTTTGGCAAACTGGCCTACTTTCTGCCTCCTAAACTTCTCTCCCAGCTCATATTTCTATTTCGAAAGGAGCCCTAAACCAAAGGGTTGGATCTCTAGGTGCACAAATGCGTGTGACTTCGGAGGCAGAAATATCGGAGAGGCTCCCACTCTTCTCTGTATTTCACTTGGGTCCACACCCCTGTGCCTTTTCACTTTCTCTCCAATAGCACCAGCGCTCCCGGGCTAACCGGAAAGCACACGGGGTAACCCCTCTGAAAGGCAGTGGGGGCTGCCGCTCTGCATAGGCACCATTCTCCTTTGCACTCATTGGCTGCTTCGTGACCCTCCTTTTCTCTCATTGGTTTGGTCACCAGGGGGAGGGTTTGGGAAACAGGACTGGATACCAGGACTGTTTGGTCGCAAGAAACGGAGACCCAACCCAGACCAACTTAGAGAAGGAATTTTTTTGGCCCTCGTAACGGAGTGGATACTGGGACAGCTCTTGGAAATGGAGGCACAAGTGTAGGAACCAGGGCCTCGGCATAGCAACTGTGAGGTTAATGCCCCCGGGACTCTGGCCATCTGTCATCTCCACTTTACTCTTTCTTTTCGCCTGCTGGCCTCATTCTCTCTGGCCCCTGATGGGCATTCTCTATGTGGCAGGAAGCATGCTGCTCCAGCAGAGAGAGAGAGAGAGCGAGAGAGAGAGAGAGCTCCTGGCTCCCAAGTCTGTATCAGTTCCAGAAAAGGATTCCTACTGGATCCATTACTGCCGCAGGTGGCTAGAGTGCTGTGATTGGCCAGGCCTGGATCACATGATCACCCTTGTCACAGGCCCATGGGGGTGTGATCCCAGGAAGTGACTCTGCTTAGCAAATAAACATTCATAGAAGGGGGCGAACGAATGTTTCTGTGCATGGCCTTCTGCTCCCTTGTCATCTGGAACATGTGCCCCTGCACCTGTTTCTCCTTGTTTCCGTCATTTTCACCCTTCAAGGTCCAGTTCAAGTGCTGCCACTTCCATGAAGCCTCCCGATCCCACAGGTGGCAGGGATTCGTTTCTTCTTCGGCCTTGATTTCCCCTCGCCCCTTATACACTGTGTCCTGGTTTTGTGTTATTTGTATTATTGGTTTAGCAATATAATATACCAAATAAATGGTATAGCAATATAATAAACCAAATAATTGGTTTAGCAAAATAATACAACCCAGCTGATGCCTCCCTCCTAGCTTCACTCCAGTCCCTGGAGTGGCTGCTAGCCCACCTTCACTCCAATCCCCACCTCTGCCTTCACGTGGAATTCTCCTCTGGGTCTCTCTGTGTCCTCTCTTCTCTTAGAAGGACACCCATCATTAGTTTAGGGCCCACTCTAAATCCAGAATGATTTTATCTCAAGATCCCTAACTCATGACATTGCAAAGAGCCTATTTCCAAATATGGTCACTTGCTGAGGTCCTGAATGTTTGGGAGACACTACTCAACACACTACAGGGATCCTGTGTAGGACAAAGTGGGCAAAAACCAAAGTGGCCGCAGCAGACCTGGGCAGGTAACTGGAGAGCACCGGCCACCGCCCCAGGCGTCGGTAGATCCAGTTTGCAAAAGAAGCCAGAGATCTGGGCTTTTATGTAAAATATCCAGATTTTTAAGTGCTGGCAACATATTCAAAACATTTTTAAGCCTTGTGACCCGTGCATTTCTACACTGATAGACAGCGTGTCTATAAGTCAGATTCCGTCTTTGCAGGTCTCCTTTGTGGAAACTCAAGCCTGGCTCCCGTGAGCTAGCTCAGGAAACGGCCTCTTGCACTTCTTGCAGTAGCCACCAGATGGCGCACCAGTCATGGCGTTCGGCCGGCCTCTTTCAACCAGGCCTGGGAGCCGGCCGGGGGCTGAAATGCAGCAATGGGGCTTTACAAAGTGGAGGAGAGAGGGAGAGGTGAGGTTGAGGGAGGAGAGCGAGATTAAGCTAACGGCCAGAGTTCACTGCATTTCATTTTTTAAAAATATTTTTTTAAAATTTAAATTCAATTAATTAATATATAATGTATTATTAGTTTCAGAGGTCAGTGGTTCATCAGTCTTAGGTAACACCCAGTGCCCATTACATCACGTGCCCTCCTTAATGCCCATCGCCCAGTTACCCCATCCCTTCACCCTCCTCCCCTCCAGTAACCCTCATTTTGTTTCCTATGATTAAGAGTCTCTTATGGTTTGTCTCTCTGATTTTGTCTTGTTTTATTTTTTCCTCTCTTCCCCTATGATCCTCTGTTTTGTTCCTTAAGTTCCACATATGGCCAAGATCATATGGTAATTGCCTTTCTCTAATCGGCTTCACTTAGCATAAAATCCTCTAGTTCCATCCACATCTTTGCAAATGGCAAGATTTTTTGATGACTGCATAATATTCCAGTGTGTGTGTGTGTGTATCTCCCATCTTCTTTATCCATTCATCTGTTGATGCACATCTGGGCTCTTTCCATAGTTTGGCTACTGGACTTCCCTGCATTTTCAAACATACTCTCCCATGACTATATCAATCTTTGATGCCTCCTATCTCTTGCCTGTTACTGATATTGTTCTCTGGGAAAATGAAACAAGTTCAAAGGAAGCAAAGATATACTCGAGGAAGAAGAGAGGAACAGCCAATAGTACATGTTCTACAGCTGTTCTTTATTCTAAACAAACCAATTAACTTTAAAAAATTGACACATTCACACGGCAAAAAAATGCTAAATCATACCAAATATTCCTGCTCTCACTGCCAACCCCTGCTGTCTCTCTGTTAACACTTTCTCATTGCTTCCAGAGCTCTGAATTCAGGCATGAGGATTACTTCTGTGGTTGCACATATATAATACACTCGTCTCAAAGGGAAAATTCTGCGTTGTTGACACAATGGAATTAAGTATATCAGTCCAGACGGTTATTGATTTGTCTATAAATATAACCCTGATAATCCTTATAAAAATCATCAACTGAGTGTATAACAGTTATGGGGAGGGGAAATTTCCAGGAATTTAATTATGCCGAATCAGAGTTTGACTTTCAGATGAAATGCTTAAGGATAGATTTCCAATAGTTAATACATTTTTGCTTTTTATTATGGAAATGTTCAAATATTCACAAAAATGGAAGGAATGGTACAATGAATCTCCACGCTTCAGCAATTAGCGACTCATGACTGATCTTCCCCCCCTGCCCTGACCCCCAGGTGTACTTTTTGTTTGTTTGCTCCAGAATTATAAAGCAAATCTGAGACATTGTGTCATTCCATCCAAAAACACTTTAGAACTACACATTCTTTCATTTTGTTCTTCTGTTTCTGTTGTTCTTTTCCTTCTTTCTTTCTTTCTTTTTTTTTTGGATTCTATTTATTTTATTTATTTGACAGAGAGATAGAGAGAGCCAGAGAGCAGAAGCAGAGGGAATGGCAGAGGGAGAGGGATAAGCAGGTTCTGCACAGAGCAGGGAGCCTGATGCGGGGCTCAATTCCAGGACTCTGGGATCATGACCTGAGCTAAAGGCAGATGCTTAACCATCTGAGCCACCCAGGTGTCCCTCTGTTGTTCTTTTTCTTCACAAGATAACTCAGGGCCAGCTGGCTCAAGACCAATCACCATCCAACTCGGGCCCATGACAGCCCTCTTGACTCCCTCCCTAAGACTCAACTGTCCTAACATGGAACCCCATATACATTTTTCATCATACCCACCCCACATCTCCAGAGAACTTACTACCCTTTATAAGGCCAAAAACTCTCACTTAACTTTCTTCTCTGGACACTAGCCATTAGTAACTGCCCACATTTCTGTTTTTGCTTTGGTTGCTAGAAAAGGTATGGCCAAAGCTCTGGTTCTCTGTGATGAATGTAAAGATCAGGCTGGTAGAAAAACAAAGGAGAAAAAAAATCAGTTACATCTCTATTACCCAGGGATAAGGAAACTGGTTTCTGTAGGATAGCCTCCCACACTACCCACAAACATGAAAGTGGGACTTTGTCACTAACCTACAGTTTATCTACAACAGAATTATCTCATCATGACATTATATACGCTTCTGTAGGACAGTGACTCTTCCTTTCTTGGGGGTCCTAAGTCATTTCAAGAAGCTCATGAGAGGGATGCTTGTGTGGCTCAGTGGTTAAGTGTCTTCGGCTCAGGGTCCTGGGGTCGAGCCCCACATGGGGCTCCCTGCTCTGCAGGAAGCCTGCTTCTCCCTCTCCCACACTCCCTGCTTGTGTTCCCTCTCACTGTGTCTCTCTCTGTCAAATAAATAAAATCTTAAAAAAAAAAAAAAAAGCTCATGAGACTTCCAGTCCCTTTCCTTAAAAAATACCATTGGGCATGTACTTAAGAATTTGCCATTAGGACGCCTGGGTGGCTCAGTTGGTTGGACGACTGCCTTCGGCTCAGGTCATGATCCTGGAGACCCGGGATCGAGTCCCACATCGGGCTCCCAGCTCCACGGGGAGTCTGCTTCTCCCTCTGACCTTCTCCTTGCTCATGCTCTCTCACTGCCTCTCTCTCAAATAAATAAATAAAATCTTTAAAAAAAAAAAAAGAATTTGCCATTAGATTCTATAAATAAATAAACTATTTATAAGTAAATTAGTTTCGATAGCTATACTTTTTAACTTTTATGGCCGCATCCCATGCAGCTGTGCGGCTTATTATAATTTATTTAACTAATGTCTGGCTGTCAGATGTGGAGGTGTCTCTCACGTTCCTCTGCTCTAAACTACCCTGAAACTCTCTGTAGCGAAAGTGCTAGGAGCGGCTTGCCAGTCCTAATATGCTGGTTGCAGCTTAGCCATCTTTGTGGCTATTTTCTACCCTCTCCGGGGCAAGGCTGGGCCCGTGTCAACACGCTCGCACAGTGTCTGCAGAAGGAGAAATCCGTGAGTTGGAAGCGCTTCCCGCCATGGTGCAGGGGCGTGGGGGGCGGGGGATCCTGGCCCAGCCTAGCTCTGCTCTGGGTGCAGAGAGGGCCATGTGGAGGGGAGGCGCGGGTGTGGTTGCCAGGCAGCAGGGTGTCAAGGAGCCCTGAGCCGCCTGGCCTGCAGAGAGCTGTGATTTGTCACCAGCGGTGGAGGAAGAACAGGGGCTGTGTGTTCCCTCCTGGAACCCCGGGAGGGGTGGAGCAGGGTTCGGGGAAGGAGGTGGGAATGTGGCAGGAGGGTGGCAACAGCTGGCTTCCAGGAGCCCTGGTACACAGGCAGGCGGATCTTCAGGTCTATAAAGCGAGCCTTCAGCGGCGGGCCATCCGCGGCCAGAGGCTGCCCATCGGGGTGGGCAGGGACCAACCCAAACAGCCAGCAGAGAAAGGGGCCTTTGTGGCTAGTGGGCAACAGTAGCCTGGCTGGAGGGAGGAGGCCAGCGCTGCATGGCCTTGGCCGTGGCCGGGGAGGTGGCCGGCAGGTGCCGCTCCCTGCTTGCCTGATATGCGGTCCCTGGGCAGGTTGGGGACGGTGTGCTGTCTGCGGCCACGTGAGAAGTGGGTGCCTTGGGTCTCCTGAGCACTCTTCCTCCTTACTTTTTTTTTTTTTTTCAATTTTATTTTATTTTTTCAGTGTTCCAAGATTCATTGTTTATGCACCACACCGAGTGCTCCATGCAATACGTGCCCTCCTTAATACCCACCACCAGGCTCAACCAACCCCCCACCCCCCTCCCCTCCAAAACCCTCAGTTTGTTTCTCAGACTCCACGGGCTCTTGTGGTTCGTCTTTAAGAGATTCTTCTCTTTATTTATTTGGTGACTACAAGAGTGATATGCTCATTTATGGGGCAAATCCATGCAAAGATGGAAAGAGAGCATAAGGATCTCTGCTGCCCTGCCCCGAATTCCCACATCACCCCCAAGGCCCTCCCACACCTCCGCTGGACCTGACATCTACACTGTGAGGGCTTTGCTATTGTTTGTTAAAAACAAAACAAAACGAAACGAAAACAAAAACACCCACAAGACAAAACCATACCAGACCTCCCCGTTGCACAGCTTACTGAGAATTCTTTTTTGTTAAGGCTTTTTTGTTCCATTGACACGGAAGCAGGAGTCTTGGTGCATCATGAAGGGACCAGGGATGCCGCATGTCCGGAATGTGTGGGACAGTTGTGCAGTTGAATTGTCCTGCCTGCAAGGCCCAGTGGCCCAGGCCGGCAACATGCTTTCTCAATTTAACAGCCGGCACACAGGCCTCCTGGTAGAGCTGGAGCCGTCAGCTGTTTGTAACACCTGCCTCACGGGCGCGGGAGGAGTCTATCCCGACACCTGGCGTGGGGGCGGGTTCACAGTTTCAAACAACACTATAAAGCCCACTCCTTCCTATGTGTCCTTTTGGTGAGTGCTTTCTTCAAAATTTTATTTAAAAGACTTTATTTATTTGTCAGAGAGACAGAGCACAAGCAGGGGGAGCAGCAGGCAGAGGGAGAGGGAGAAGCAGGCTCCCTGCTGAGCGCAGAGCCCCATGCGGGACTCGATCCCAGGCGCCTGAGATCATGACCTAAGCCAAAGGCAGACGCTTAGCCGACCCAGCCACCCCGGCGCCCTCGGTGAGTGCTTTTATTCCCATAGGAAACCTGTCAATGTTGGCACTGCTGGGCTAAAATTTGTGTGGTTTTCCTATTTGAGAAGACAATGTCAGATTATTTCTCAAAAGGGTGACGCAGCACAGTCAGGACGAAAGCCTGCTGCCGAGTCCCAGACAGCCCAGTACCACTGCTGTTGTGGCCTTGTTTTAAATCCTGCCCTATATGGGGGTGAAAAATAGTGATCTCGTGGTTGTTTCAATTTTCGTTATTCTGAACTCTGATGAAGCCGAGCATCTTTTCAAATTTTTATTGGCCACTGGCTTCTTTCTTCTCAATTCCTGCCTCATAGTTGCCTCCAGAGAGGCCGTCCCGCGTGGAGTGGGGACAGCCCGTAGCAGGAAGTGCCCTTCCCATCACATCCTGTCAAGGGTACAGGGTAACGTGACTTAGCACTGTTGATGCTAACCTTGCTTAGTAATCTCTGAAGAAGGCATTTCCATGTGGCACCAGGCCCCGTCTCTAACGGGCGTGTCCTTCAGGACCTGCCATCCAGGAATCAGCTTCTCGGTTCTCCAGAACTGCAGACTGAGAGGGACTCAGGCCAAGCTCTCCCGAGCACTCTGCCTAGGCTCCTGGGTCTAGATGGCCGATGGCCACCCCTTCTCCTCACAGGAACCCTCAGTCTCCATCCAGGTGGGATGCCGAGAGTCTCCCCAGCACTTGGCTGGGGCTGGGGCCAGGGCGAGCCACCTTCCCACCACAGGGTGGGCATAGCTACTCCTCACCGCGTGCTTTCCCCACAGAAGACTCTCTGCGCTCTGCGTGTGGTTGAGCGAGGGTGGGGGCTGCTGGGGTAGGCTCGGTGTGGACAGCCTGGTGGCCTCTGCAGCGGAGGTGTCTGGCCCTGGCTGGGCTCTCTTAAAACCGGGGTCTCCGTTTGGAGGTCCTGTGCTTTGCTTCTCTGCTGCCTTCTGGAAACAGGACAAGGCCCCACCGACCTGTTATGTCACTGAATGAGCAAGCGAACCCTGAAGATGATTCTGGGCCCCACTCACAGGGACAGAGTACTTGCTGTGTGCCAGCCTGTGCTGTGTGCTGGGGGGCAGGGCTGGAGCAGAGCCCCACAAGGTCTAGACTCTATGGGGCTCACAGGTCAGAGGTTCGGGGCGATGAATCTCTAGTCACTGGGCATGAGGAACACCCAGCAGACGGGAGCAGGGAGGGGGCTGTTTTGTCACAGGCAGGTCAGGGAGGCCTTCCTGCAAAGGTGACTTTCCACACAGACCCAAAGGGTGAGGGGACAGGAAGAGTTCTAGAAAGAGGAGACAACAGCTCATCACCCTGCCGGGTGGGGGGCGAGGGGCCTCCTCAGAGTCCCTCTCATCCCACGCTCGCCAGCCTCAGCTCAGGTGGAGTTTTCCTGGGATGGGGGCCCTGCCCTTCCCGAGGTCCTCCAGACACACCATGTTTTTCTCCATAGCTCCAGTTGCCCCCAAGCAGGAAAGGGTGGGTGTCAGGCCTGCTCCGCCCTGTTCTTCTGTCCTCTGGCCCTGCCCGGGCCTCCTCACCACCACCCCACCCTGTAATTTCCCTGTCTGCCATAGGAGCTTATTTGGGACTTACAGGGGACTGGTCTTGCTCAGGTGGAGAACACAGTCCTCAGCCCCCTCCCTGAGAACGGGGCCTCAGCCCACCCACAGCCACCATCTCCCTGCAGAGGCCTGTGTCATAAGGCATTGGTGACAGAACACTGGCCTGAAGGCAGGACACTCAGACCTTCTCCTGGCCCTTCTGAGGCTCCCTGGTGACCCCAACACATCATTGGTCCTCGCTGGGCCTTTCCAAACTAATAGCACAGAGTTCAGTTGAAGGGAACTTAGACACCCGTAAGAATTTCAGATGACAAGGTGCCCTATATTGCCCCTCTGTGGCAGAGGGGGAAACAGAGGCTGAGTCACAACGTGTTGGTTCAGAGGCTTTATGGTATGGGGACAAGAAGCCAGGCCTAGAGTGGAACCTGTCTGCTAGGGCTATCTCTGACTGCCACCAGTCATGAGGCCTGGCTGTGCTTGACTCTTAAATCTCAGTGTCCCTGGCTATAAAACGGAGACAAAGCTCCTGTTCCCTCCTGGGTACCATGAGATTAAAGTGCGGTGAACAGATAAAGGATTTCATATAGAGCAGCTCCTGAGGAGGGGCCTTGCTATCTGTAGGGCGAGACCCCAGCCTCAGCCCTGTCCAAAGCCCTCACTTTACAAACCCCATGCAACTTTGGACAGAACTGTGGGACATGCGCCTTTCTTGGTGGCCAGGAGGAATTCAGGAGGGGCAATGTGACAGGAGGCAGACTGTCTTCAAGGGCGTCTATGTGATGGTGGCCGGCTTTGCCAATGTCCTTGAACCCCAGTTTCCCAATCTGTGAATGAGAATCCTAATACCTCAGAGATGCACATAGTAGCAACTCACTAAGTTAGAAATGATTTTTTTTTTAAGATTTTATTTATTTGACAGAGATCACAAGTAGGCAGAGAGGCAAGCAGGAGGGGGTGGGAAGCAGGCTCCCTGCTGAGCAGAGAGCCTGACACGGGGCCCGATCCCTGGACCCCGAGACCATGACCCAAGCTGAAGGCAGAGGCTTAACCCACTGAGCCACCCAGGCGCCCCTATTTTTTTTTTTTTAAGATTTTATTTATTTATTTGAGAAAGAGAGAGAGAAAAAGAGTGAGCACAAGAGAGGGGAGAAGGTCAGAGGGAGAAGCTGACTCCCTGTGGAGCTGGGAGCCCTATGCGGGACTCAATCCCAGGACTCCAGGATCATATCCTGAGCCGAAGGCAGTTGCTTAACCAACTGAGCCACCCAGGCGCCCTATTATTATTATTTTTCAAAGATTTATTTACTTATTAGAGAGAGAGCACATGGTGGGGAGGAGGGGCAGAGGGAGAGAGAAACCCACGCAGACTCAGGTGCTGAGCACAGAGCCTGACACTGGGCTCGACCTCACCACCCCAGAATCATGATCTGAGCTGAAACCAAGAGTCAGATTCCTAACTTGTTGCACCACCCAGGTGCCCCAGAAACTATTATTATTAATTATTACTCTTAGTTCCCTTTTATGAATGAGGAGGATATGGACAGGCCTACGTGTCCCCATTTTACAGATGAGGAACATAGGTGATCCTGGAACCCAGCGACAAATGGCTTCTCTCTGCCCGTTCTCCAGGCAGGGAGGAGTGGGCTCCAGAGGCTCAAAGGTGGGTCAGGGGAGGCCTGAGAACCAGGAACAGGACCAGCCTTCAATTCTGAAAATCAGACTGGGTCATGGGGGGACAGGGTGCTGGAAGAGACAAAAACAAGCCCAGACCATTTCCTGATTGGGCGCTGAAAGCCAACACCAACCCTTTTTGCTCCATAAATAAATTTCTCATTTAAGTAAATGGGGAACGACATGACATTTTTTTCCCTTCTGCAAAAGAAAAGAGCATTTATCCCTTCTCCAGAGGCTCATTCCTTATTTCCAGCTCCTCTCTGACATCACCCAAGAGCAACATGGGAGGAATTTTCTCTTCTCATCCCCTGGGAGAGTCAGGTCAGGCACCTTTGGGTCGTGCTTGGCCCCCAAGGTGCAACCAGGCTCTGTTCCCACAATTCTCCTCGAGGTGGTTTTTGGGAACTCAGAGTGGATTTTCCCTCTGAAGCAACATTGTCCATGGTTCTTTGGTTCCCAGCCTAGACCTGCAGCCCCTTTGGAAGGGAGGGAAGGAAAAAGCAAAGGCTTTGGAGTCAGATGACCTGGTGTAACCCAAACTCTGCTACCTCTGAACTGTGTGACCCCTGGGGAGTGACTCACCTTCTCAGAGCCTCTCCTTCCCTGTCTGTCAGTGTTGGGAGCCAATTCCTCAGAGGGCCGCCACAGCTTCCGGAGGTCTTGTGACAGTGTATGTTCTGGACTATCTTTTCAAGGACATTTTTTTAGCAAATATATTTGGAAGATAAACATCGTGTCTCCCTCTAGGCCAGAGGGTAGATTTGTTTGCTGTCTGGATCATAAAAACCACGTCTCCCTCCAGGGCAAAGATTGGGCAGTTTTGCTAGAAGCCCCCTTCTAAAATTGGGGGTTTCCTAATCCCAGGGTTCCTCCACTGTGACCCAACTCCAGCATCCACCTGGGCTAATCCCTGTGAGCCTAGGGGGCAAAGGGAATCAACGGGAACATGGAGTTCCTGTCGCCGGTTTTGTCTGCAGTTAGAAGTCCTTTATCTCAGTCCCAGAGGTCTCGTGTCTTCTGCCAGCATTCATGGGATTGGCAGGCGGACCATTAGCTTGTGAGCAGAGTAAGATCTCAGACCCACTATGGTTCTTGGTAGTCTGTTGCCTGGCTCTGACGCCCACCCAGTCACTGGGAGGATGGGTGCAGGCTGTGCCCGGCCCTTGGTGGGGAGTTAATAAACGGTAATTGAAATGATGGTGGAAGTTGGTTACTGACCAGCTACTCAGAATTCCCACCCAGGATGCCAGCTGTGCATCATGGCCTTGGCCCTGGGAGTTGGAATTCCATCCTATCTGGGGGAGGCTGGCAGCGGGGACAGGCTTGCAGGACCGAGGGCCAGGGTTCCAGTGGGGTGGAGGGTAAGTCCTTGACCACCCCTTCTGTTGCCTCCCTCTTCAAAGGCAGCCTTTATGATTAATTTGAAATCTGTCTTTCTAGATCTTCCCCTGTACATAAATAGGTTTAGAGAATGTATAGTTTACATTTGCATAAATGGTTCACACTCTATGTATTATTTGCCGATGTACATTTTTCATTTAAAAATATATCCGGGGGACGCCTGGGTGGCTCAGTTGGTTGAGCAGCTGCCTTCGGATCAGGTCATGATCCCAGTGTCCTGGGATCGAGTCCCGCATCGGGCTCCCTGCCGAGCAAGGAGCCTGCTTCTCCCTCTACCTCTGCCTGCCACTCTGTTTGCCTGTGCTCACTCTCTTTGACAAATAAATAAATAAAAATCTTTAAAAAAAAAAAAAATATATATCCGGGACACCTTTCTGCATCAACCCGCTTAGCTTTTGAGAACAGCTGGACAACGTTCATAATAGGACAGGCCACCATCTATTTCCCAGGAAGGCACAGCTTACTAAGGTCAGGCGGGCAGAAGGATGTGACATTGAACACAACCAGAATAGAAATAATTAGCAGTTAATTACCTAACCATGTCTTGGGTGCTAACCTGCCAGGCTCTATCCTAATCTCTTTATCCCACTTCTCCTCTGAGAATAACCCTTTGAGCCAGCGGTTATTACAATCCCTTTTTTACCGATGAGGAAACAGGCCCAGAGAGGGTAAGGAACCTGGTCCAGGGCCCACAGCTAGTAAAGGACACACCTGGGACTCAAACCCAGGCTGGCCTGACTCTGGCATCTTGGTTCTTCACCGTTGCAGAGTCGTGGAGCCCTTTGAGAGTCTAATGAAAGCCCTGAGCCTTCTAATCAGAAAAGTGCCTGCAGTATAAACAGCACCCTCCACCCGTGCATAGGGCCCACTTCCTGGGTGTGTGTCTTGTCACACGGGGCCTGCATTCAGAAGGGACCTGTGCTTGGATGAATGTTCTGCTCTTGCCCTCATGAAATTCTTGAAATGTTTTGAACAGAGTCCTCCATTTTCCTTTTGCACTGGGCTTCATAAATTATGTCTTGATTCTGCCCACATGTTATACACACACTACAATTTTGCAAATGACTAGATGTGCAGGAATCCCATGAGGCTATCCAAAGATTCCTCTGCTTCTTGGAAGGCTTTGTATGCATCTGTGTATTTGCAGGTGTGTGTGTGTCAGTGTGCATGAGTGCTGGGGGGGCAAGTTGTCATGCGTAACTGGCTGGTTGGCCGGGAGCAGGCCAGCGAGCAGAGGAAGAGGCAGCAGGGATGGTGATGGTCTCTGCACGGCCTGCGATAGCACCTCCTTCACCTCCGAGAGAGGAAGCCAGGGGCCGGGATACACAGCCCTGGGGCTAACCATGACCTTAAAAACCCGCCGCCTCTGGACCCACACAAGGAGTCTTTGTGGGCGCAGCGGTCTCACGGTAAACACGGGAAGGCCACCCATGGCCGGTGCTCGGTCTTACTGTCTGGGGTAGGATTTTCTTTGCGTGTTTGTTTATCTGTTTTAAGGAAAAGTATGTATTGCTTACACAATAAATAGCTGAACTAGTCCCGGAAGAACAATATACACCATGTGTATATGTTCTAAGTCAGGGACAGCGTTGCCCTCAGAGCGCTGCTCTCTGTGGCCACCCGGAAGGCTCCCCGACCCCACTCCAGCGAGTGGAGACACGTCAGTGAGGGGTGGGCACGAAGGTGGCATCCTTCCCTGAGGACGGATGGCACAGAGAAATCCTGAGGCATCTGCTGGGGGTTGGGGAGAGAGGCCTTTAAACAGTCCTCACTCTGATCTGTCACCTTGGGCAAGTGGCTTAAGTTCTCTGTGACTCAGCTTTTCCATCTATGAAATGGGGGTAATAAAATAACCAACCTGCAAGGTGGCTGTGAGCATTGAATTTAGTCGAATGTCCTTCCAACCAAGCACAATAAATGACATTACTATTATCTAGATCAGAGGACAAGGCTAAAAGCATAACAGTTTGTGCTTTTAGTTTTGGGTTTATTTTTGCTGTTTCTCAGTGTGTTAAAGCCTGGGGGGGTGGGGAGGCTATCACTGGGGAAGCAAAGGAGGGAAGTGGGGGGATGGTTCTGTTGCTGGGATGGAAAGTGCCCTAAGAGGAGACACAGGGCTGGCACAAGGGTCATTCCTCAGGACAGGGTCTCAAGAGCCCAGGAGGGAAGTGACCGGCCCTGGGTCTGTGGCTGGGGCTCTCTGCAGGGGGTGGCTTTGGACAAGGCGGATTTTTTTTTTTTCTTTTCAATCAAAACAGCAAAATGTTGTTTCTGTCTTTGAGGGTGACAGCTTCCTGGGTTCCTGGCCTCCCCCCCCCCACCAGCCCCCCACCTCCAGCCTCTCTCTGGGTCAGGTCACACCAAGGCTGTTCAGGGTAAGCAGCCTCCTGCCCCACCACAGGGCACCGTGTCTAGGGGCCAGACAAGGCTGGCAGTGGGGCCTGGAGTGAGGGTCCCACACTGGGGCCACCCACGGGCCCAGAGACCAGCCAAGGAGCTCTGGCCTGGGGCCCTATGGGAGTTCTCCGTGTGCACTCCTGCCATAAGTACCACCCAGGCTCTTTCAGGCTTTCTACGTGCCCAGCTCTCTTCCAAGTTCTTTGCCCGCACTATCTCATTAACTGTCACAGCACCCACGCAGCCCCCCCAAGACTCATGACAGATGAGGACACTGAGGCTAAGACAGGGGCAGTCACCAGCCCAGATGGCCCAGCCAGTGAACTAGGGGTGCACTTGGGGTGCAGCTCAGCAGAGGTCAAAACTATGTTCTTAACTGGGGTCGCCCTAGGTGGCCCACACACCTTGGTGGCAGAGGGAGCTCTCTGCATTTTTGCTTTCTTTTCAGGGAAAAAAATCTCCAGTTAGCTGAAGTGCCTGGCACTTGGTAAGGGTTGAGTAACTGTCATCTCTTATCCTGAGCTTCTGAATGAACTTCCCAACCCCCTCCAAGGACAGCACCTTAATCCTCCCTGAGAAGGGCGACAGGCAGGGCTGAGAGAGGCTGGATAATTTGCTCAAAGCCATTCACTCTCTTGGTTCCTGCAACACCTCAACCTCTCACCCCTGCCCTCCGCGCTGTAGAGCCCTGGGAGAGGGTAGAGTGGGAGAGGGGAGTGCGCAGGTGTGTGGGGGAAGGCGGGACAAGGAGAACAGGCCTGAACAGGACTGTGCGCGCATGATTCTCATATTGTGCAGAGGGCAACTGGGATTAACTTCTGAACGTCTGCCCTTTCCTCCCTCCTGAGGCCAGCTCCTTTTCCTCCACACTTGATGCCTTGGAGGAGACAGGCGGTAGGCTTTATTAAAATCCTGCCCTTCTACTTAGTAGCTGCAAGACCTTGATCGAGTTCCTTAACAGCTCTAAGTCTCGGTTGCGTCATCTGTGAAATGGAGATAATACCTTGCAGAGCAGATATGAGATTGTTTTATGTCGAGGCCCAAACAAGAGCTGGTACATAGTAGGTATTGAGTAAATGATGGCTAGTACCATTATTCGGGCCTCATCCCTATCCTCAAAATAATATGTTCTCCTGCTGACTCAGTTTTTTCTCTTATATAAATTCTTACCCTAAACAATAAACAAATAAAAAACATCCAGGAATGCCTGAGCGGCTCAGTTGGTTAATAACGTGTCTGCCTTTCTGCTCAGGACATGATCCGAGGGTCCTGGGATCGAGTCCCGCATCGGGCTCCCTGCTCAGTGAAGATCCTCCTTCTCCCTCTCCCTCTGCTGCTCCCCCTGCTTGTGTCCTCTCTCCCTCTCTTTCTCTGACAAATAAATAAATAAAATATTTATAAATAAATAAATAAATAAATAAATAAATAAATAAATAAGTGAAGTGCCTTAAAAAAAAACCCCAGACATATGTCACCATCTCCCATCACTTTGAAGCATTGACTCCCTGCCCCACCTCACCTGTTTGAGGGCTTTGGAGAGCATGAAATGAGCATTCATAGACTCAACTGGCAGGAATATAATTTCAGAAAGTGACTTGGCAGGGCGTACTGAGGGATATTAAAATGTTGATTATGCTTTGACCCTGAAATTCCAAGACCAGAAATCTACCCCAGGAAAATGATTAAAATAATAAAATATATGAGTGCTCACACACACACACACACACACACACACACGAGATTTAGATGGAGTTTTTTTGCAGAAAGAGGTTCACGTTATACTATTAGAATAGCAAAAACTTGAATGTTAATCTGAAGGTCCCAGCTTCATGAAAAGTTAAGTAGATGTGACACCTCTGATTCAGTTAGCATTAGATTCAACCTTGAGTGACAGAAACAAAAAATTATCTGCTATCAGCAAGATAGAAGTTTTAGACTTAAACTTCATATAAATAAAGTCCAGGGATGAGTGCCTGGGTGGCTCAGCTGGTTAAGCGCCGGACTCTTGGTTTTGGCTCAGGTCACAAGTTCAGGGTGGTGAGATTGAGCCCTACATCTGGGCCCTGCATGGGGCTCTAAACTGGGTGTGGAGCCTGCTTAAGATCCTCTTTCTCTCCCTCTTCCTCTGCCCCTTCTCCCTACCCCTCTCTAAAAAAAATTTTTTTTTAAAGTCCAGAGAGGAGTGCCTGGGTAGCTCAGTGGGTTAAGCCTCTACCTTTGGCTCAGGTCATGATCTCAGGGTCCTGGGATTGGGCCCTGCACTGGGCTCTCTACTCAGCAGGGAGCCTACTTCCCCCCAGCCCCCTCTGCCTGCCTCTCTGCCTATTTGTGATCTCTGTCTGTCAAATAAATAAAATCTTTTAAAAAAATTAAAAAGTCCAGAGAAAATTTGTCTAGGCTAGGTGTGACACCGCTAATTGCCAGGGATTCAGGCTACTTCTATCCAAATCTGCTATGCTCAGTGAGTAGATTTCACCTCATGTTCCAATATGGCTGCTTGACTCTAGTCATCATGTCTGCATTTTAGCTTTCACAAAGGAAGAAGAAGCAAAAATGGTGCTCTGTGAATTTATACTTGACATTTCCACTTACTTTCCATTGGCTACCAGCTTAACCATATAGTTATTCCTAGCTGTAAGAGATTCCAGGAAAGACAAGAAAAATCTTTATCTCTTGTGTCCCTCAAAAAACTTAGGAATTAGGGACGCCTGGGTGGCTCAGTTGGTTAAGCAGCTGCCTTCAGCTCAGGTCATGATCCCAGCGTCCTGGGATCGAGTACTGCATCGGGCTCCTTGCTTGTCAGGGAGCCTGCTTCTCCCTCTGCCTCTGCCTGCCACTCTGTCTGCCTGTGCTTGTTCACTCTCTCTCCCTCTCTCTCTGACAAATAAATAAAATCTTAAAAAAAAAAGGAAAATATCCACCTAAAAGAAACAAAGATTTTTAGGGGCGTCTGGGTGGCTCAGTGGGTTAAAGCCTCTGCTTTCGGCTCAGGTCATGATCCCAGGGTCCTGGGATCGAGCCTCACATCGGGCTCTCTGCTCTGCGGAGAGCCTGCTTCCTCCTCTCTCTCCCTGCCTGCCTCTCTTGCCTACTTGTAATCTCTGTCTTTCAAATAAATAAATAAAATCTTTAAAAAAAACAACAACTTAGGAATTATACTATAAGGAAAGCAAAGGGGAAAGGTTGCCATAACATTTGTGTACTGGTTTTTAAAATATATTTCAGGGGCGCCTGGGTGGCTCAGTGGGTTAAGGCCTCTGCCTTCGGCTCGGGTCATGGTCCCAGGGTCCTGGGATCGAGTCCCGCATCAGGCTCTCTGCTCAGCGGGGAGCCTGCTTCCCCCTCCCTCTCTGCCTGCCTCTCTGCCTACTTGTGATCTCTGTCTGTCAAATAAGTAAAATCTTTAAAAAAAAGTAAAATATATTTCAGTTTTTTAATATGGAAAATTACTAATGTATGTAGAAGTAGAGTGAATGATATACAGAACTACCCTCTACCCATTACCCAGTCTCAAGAAGTATCAATTCATGGCCAATCTCATTCAATTTGTCCTTCTTCCAATCCCCCAATTATTTAGAAGAAAATCCCAGGGGCACCTGGGTGGCTCAGTAGGTTAAAGCCTCTGCCTTCAGCTCGGGTCATGATCCCAGGGTCCTGGGATCAAGCCCCACATCAGGCTCTCTGCTCAGTCAGGAGCCTGCTTTCCCCTCTCTCTCTCTGCCTGCCTCTCTGCCTACTTGTGATCTCTGTCCGTCAAATAAATAAATAAATAAATAAATAAATCTTTTTAAAAAATCATAATGTTTCAATATCCCACCTAGAATTTTAATGAAATCCTGAATATCCTTTTAGCTATGTCCTTAATATCATCGAATATCAAACCAGTGTTCAAATTTCTCCATTCTCTCATAACTGTTGGCTGTTGGTTTAAATCAAGATCCAACTGAGGTCCATACAGTTCGTTTATGATCCATTTTGAGTTAAATTTTTGTATAAGGTGCCAGGTGTTTAGGTCAAGGTTTGTATTTTTGCCTAAATGGATGTCCAATTGCTCCAGCATTGCTTGTTGAAAAGTTTTTTTTTCCTCCATCAAACTGTTTCCATGACTTTGTGAAAAAAAAAAAATCAGTTGGACATATCTGTGTAGGTCTGTTTCTGGGTCCTCTATTCTGTTCCACTGATTTATGAATCTCTTTTTCCACCAATATCATGTAGTCTTTATTTCTGAAACTATACAGGAAGACCTAATATTGGATAGTGTTATTCTTTCCACTTAATTTTTCTTTGTCAAGATTGTTTTGGTTATTCTAGGACCTGTGTCTTTGCATATAAACTTTAGAAGAAGTTTATCAATGTCTATAAAGATCTTATTTGGGACAAGTCTTCCAATTCATGAACATGGTATGTTTCTTGATTTACTTAGATCTTTTATTTCTTACATCAGGATTTTGTAATTTTCAATAAAGATCCTACATGTTTTTGTTATATGAATACCTAAATATTTAATTTTCTCAAAGCTATTGTAAATTGTATTGGATTTTTAAAATTTCAGTTTCTGCATGTTTATCGTTAGTATGTAGAAATGTTATTGATTTTTGTGGGTGGATCTTATATCCCACACACTTGCTGAACTCACAGGTGATAGAATATTATGCAGCCATTAAGTTGATTTTTATATTACCTATCTCTCTGCTCCATTCAGGGTGAATTTCTCTGAGCTAAACATCTGTGTCCCATAGGAATGGATCCATTGAGTTCAAATACATATTTTTTACTTTAAAGATATTTTAAGAATTTATTGAGATATTACTGACATATAACATTGTATAAGTTTAAGGTATACAATGTGCTCATTTGATACATTTATATATTGCATATGACTACCACTGCAGTGTTTCCTTTTGTTTCTTTAATTTTTTAAGTAGGCTCCAAGCCCAGTGCAGGGCTTGAACTCACAACACTGAGATCAAGACTTGAGCTGAAATCAAGAGTCCAATGCTTAACCAGCTGAGCCAGACCCTTACTGTTGTAGTGTTAGCTAACACTTCTATCATGTCATCATGTAATTATCATTTCTTTCCTGCGGTGAGAACAATTATAATCTAGTCTCTTAGCAGCTTTGAAATTTATAATACAGTGTTATTGGCCATCATCACTATGGTGTTCATTGGATCTCTAGGACTTGTTTATCTACTGGCTGCAAGTTTGTACCCTTAACTCACAACTCCCCAATTCCCACCCCCTAGCCCCTGGTAACCACCATCTACTCTCTGTGTTTATAGATTGGCTTTTCTTATCTCATTTAGCATAATGTACTCAAGTTCCATCTGTGTTGTTGCAAATAGCAGGATTTCCTTCTTTCTCATAGCTGAATAATATTCCATCATATATATGTATATATGTTGTTATAACATATGATATTATAATATTGTATTTAATATATAATATTCCATTGTATACCTTCCTCGTCCATTCATCCAGTGACAGACACTTAGATTATTTCCATATCTTGGCTATTGTGAATAATGAACATGGGAGTACAGATATCTCTTCAAGATCCTATTTTCAGGGCAACTGGGTGGCTCAGTCAGTTAAGCTTCCAACTCTTGGTTTTGGCTGGGGTCGTGATCTCAGGGTCATGGGATCGAGTCCCTCATGGGGCTCTGTGCTAAGTGAGGAGTCCGCTTGAGGATTCTCTCCCTCGCCCTCTACCCCTTCCCTTGCCTGCTCCCGTTCTCTCTCCCTCTCTCTAAAATAAAGAAAGAAATCTTAAAAAAAAAAAGATCCTATTTTCATTTCCTTTAGATATATACCCAGAAGCAGAATTGCTGGATCACATGGTAGTTCTATTTTTAATTTTTTGAGGAACTTCCATACAATTTTCCAAAATGGCTGCAACAAATTACATTCCTACCAACGTTGCATGAGGGTTCCCTTTTCTCCATATCCTCACCTACACTGTTATCTGTTGCCCTTTTTTTCATTAATTTTAATTTAAATTCTAGTTAACATACAGTGCAATATTAGTTTCAGGGATACAATTTAGTGATTCGACACTTATATACAACACGCAGTGCTCATTATAACAAGTGCCCCATCCTCTATTACACCCATTCCCTATCCGCCTACCCATCTCCTCCTGCTGTAACCCTCAGTTCTCTGGAGTTAGAAGTCTGTTTCTTGGTTTGCCTCTCTCTTTTTTCATCCTATGATCCTATCACCAAATGCTACTCAGCTGTAAAAGAAAAGAATAAAACCTTGCCGTTTGTAACAACATGGATGGATCTAGAGGGTAGAATGCTAACCGAAATAAGTCAGAGAAAGACAGACACCATATGATTCCACTCATCTGTGGAATTTAAGAAATTGTTTGTTGGGATGCCTGGGTGGCTCAGTTGGTTGAGCAGCTGCCTTCGGCTCAGGTCATGATCCCAGCGTCCTGGGATCGAGTCCCACGTCGGGCTCCTTGCTCAGCAGGGAGCTTGCTTCTCCCTCTGCCTCTGCCTGCCACTCTGTCTGCCTGTGCTCACTCGCTCTCTCTCCCTCTCTCTCTGACAAATAAATAAATTAAAAAAAAAGAAAAGAAAGAAATTGTTTGTTGTCTTCTTGACGATAGTCATTCTAACGGGCGTGAAGTGGTGCCTCGCTGTGGTTTTGCTTTGCATCTCCCTGCTGTTCCGTGATGTTGAGCGCCGTTTCATGTACCTGTTGGGCATCTGGATGTCTTCTTTGAAGAAGTGTCTATTTAGTTCCTCTGCCCACTTTTTAATTGGATTGTTTGAGTTTTTATTATTGAGTTGTTGGAGTTCTTTACATAGTTTTGAATGTTAACCCCTTACTGGATATACGGTGCACAAATATTGTCTCCCATTTCATAGGTTGCCTTTTCATTTTGTTGATTTTTTTCTTGCTGTAAAGATTTTTAGTTTGATATAGTCCTACTTGTTGATTTTTTACAAATAAGTATTTTTACATTCACTGTTCTTGTTTCATTTCTTCCAGCTTGGGTTTCATAATGGCTCATTCTTTTTTAAGAATTTATTCCTAGAGATTTATTGATCTCTAAGGAGCTTAAAGCTACGTCTTCTAAAGGACTTTTTCAAGTTCATCTGCAGCAAGTTTACTTGTTGTTGAGTCTATCCGCTTTCTTAGCATTACACATCTTCATGTGATTTGGAATGTTAGTCTCGACGCCAATGGCAAGTGGGGAAGTTGGTTCATGTTTTTGTTTTCTTTCTCTCTCCTGCTCCCCGTTTCTGTCTCAGAACCCATAGTCTGGAATGGACGTGGGCATCTTGGAGGGCCTGCTCTGCACTCATACTGGGGAGATCAGATGCAGGTTCCTGAGCAGAGAGGGACTGGCTACGAGTCTCGGTGGGGAACCCCCATCCCTGTGTCCTGCAGCATGCCATCCCCAAAGGGCAGCTTCTCTCAGCTGGCTGCTGCCCCTCTCACAGCTTGAGGTTTTCATCCCATTTCTGCGCCGCAAAAAATGTTTATCGTGTTTTTGATAGTGATTTTGTCTTTTGGAGGGAGGGGGAGCTTTTTAATTTTTACAAATCTGGGACGCCTGGGTGGCTCAGTTGTTAAGCGGCTGCCTTTGGCTCAGGTCATGATCCCAGGGTCCTGGCATCAAGCCCTGAACCGAGCTCCCTGCTCTTCGGGAAGCCTCTCACTTCCCCTGCTTGTGTTCCCTCTCTCGCTGCGTCTCTCTCTGTCAAATAAATAAATAAATCTAAAAAAAATTATTTTTTACAAATCTATTTTGCTTTTTAGTACTATATTTCTGGAACCATGGGGTCTCAAAGCATGAATTTAAACTAACTTGACCAGAAGCCCTCATGCCACCCTCACTGCCTGCGTTTTATATATGGCAAAACTGAGATTCGGAGAGGGAAGGGAGAGGGGGCTCTAAGAGCCCAGTTACAAAACGGCAGATGTGACTATGGACACCCAAACTCTAGAACCTTTGGATTGCTTCCTTTCCATCAGGGCTAAGGCGAATCCTGCATCAATCCAACAGGAGATCCCTTGGGGGCAGCGACAGGCAAAGATGGAGACTTAAAAAAATAAAGATGAGGTCTGTGGGCTGGTGGGCTGGGAGGAGTAATGGGTCAGAACCGGGGGGGAGAGCGCAGGAAGGTATGTGAATTAATATTCGTGCACACCCATCCTTTCCTGTTTCCTGCTGGCTTCATACCAGACACGAGGTAGAGGTGGAAGAGGTCAGCTGTCACACCTTCCAGACAGAGGTGGGCTGTGACGCCCACGTGTTCTCTAGGGACCACATGACCGTCCCGGTTGGTATAGACAGGAAAGGCAGAGGTGTATTCCTTCTAGACCAGGCCTGTGGATGGGACAGTAAGAGAACCCCACAGCTCTTTGTTCTAAGGAGAACACTGTACCCCATTTGTATGGAGGGAGTAAGAAGGAAGAGGAATGTTAATTTCTTGGAGGTTTTCAACATCCCTGCTGAAGAGTTTAAATGGATTTCATGTTTATAGAGTCAGGACAAGTGTAAGAATGGTTTTATGAGGTCTGATCCCAGCCTCTGGGGACTGACAAGAATCACATGATTCATTCTCATCACCAACATGGCTCAAAATGTTTTATAGCCTTCTGCCTCAAAGGAAGTCGTTATTACCCTGCATGGAGAGTTAAATGAGACAGATTGGGATTCGAGCGATTTCACTTATGGGCCACATGTGATCTCGAGCGAGGAGTATGGATTGAATCATGTCCCCCCAAATTCACATATTGAACTCCTAAGTTCCAGGACATCAGAATGAGATCTTATTTGGAAGTGGGGTTGTTGCAGATGAAATGAATTACGATGAGGTCACACTGGAGTAGGGTGGGCCTGTAATCCAATATGACTGGGGAGTCCTCACAAACAGGAGACACTGGGAGGCAGACACATACAGGAAGGCCACCGTGCAAAGATGGAGGCTGAGGGGCGCCTCGGTGGCTCAGTGGGTTAAGCCTCTGCCTTCGGCTCAGGTCATGATCCCAGGGTCCGGGGATCGAGCCCCGCATCAGGCTCTCTGCTCTGCGGGGAGCCTGCTTCCTCCTCTCTCTCTCTCTCCCCGACTCTCTGCCTACTTGTGATCTCTCTCTCTCTCTGTCAAAAAAATAAAAAAAATCTTAAAAAAAAAAAAAAAAAAAAGATGGAGGCTGAGACTGGAGTGATAATTCTACAAGCCAAAGAACACTGAGGATGTCAGCAAACCTCCGGAAATGAGAAGAGAGGCAGGGAACAGATTCTCCTTCACAGCCTGCAGAAGAAACCAGCCCTGCCACACCTTGACCTTGGGCTTCTGGCCTCCAGAACCGCGGGACAATAAACTTCTGTCCTTTGAGCCTTCCTGTTGGTGAGGCTTTGTTGTGGCAGACCTAGCAAACTAATACAGCAAGTGACCTCATCTCTTTGTCTTACTTTTCTTGTCTGTAAAATGGGAATAATAATAATAATAGTGATACCTCCCTGGGGCAGTGATAGAGATGGTCACCACACATTGTATCCTTTCCCCTGCATTTCCGAGCCCCAAGCATTTGCCAATGGCTATGGACTGAGGTGACACGAGTTGCTTCTGGGGCAAAGCATAGCAAGGCCAGTGCGTGACCTTCCGACCATCTTCTCCTCTGCCTCAGCACCCAGGTGGCCTCCTGTTTGGTTGGCCAAGCCACGAGATCAAGACTACCTGGCTTGCTTGGTCACCGAATGAAGGAAAGTTGCCCTGGAGAGTCACGTGGACTCACAGCAGGCTTTGTGTAAGCAGGAGATAAACCTCTGTCATGTCAGTTCCCGAGACTTTGGGGATCGTCCCAGCACAACCTAGCCTGTGTGCCTACCTCTAGGGTTGTTGTGGGGATTAAATAGGTCAACATGTGTGAAACAGCTAAAACGGTGCCCGGCATACAGTAATGACTCAATAAATGTTAGCCCGCACATTGGCTGTGTGACTTTAGGCAGGTGTTTGACCTCTCTGAGCCCCTGAGCCCGTCTTGGAAATCAGAGCAATGACCGCATCTTCTGTGGGGATTGCTGTAAGGCGTCAACGAGATACCCCTTGTAAGAGCTTGGCCCAGGGGAAGTCGAACATGTTCATTCTCCTTCCTCTGCTCATCAGGGCGGCCTGGGTCCATCTGCTTGCCTGGTTCTGTCTCTTTGAGGCTCCTAGAGCTGGAATCTGGCAGCATCCACTGACCCTTCCCTTCCTGATGTGAGGATTACTGGGCTCCATTCTTCAGTGAAGTCATTCTTCAAAGCATCCGCACTTTGTTTTGTAAATCTTCCCACAGCGGGGCTGGAGGCCCACAGCTCCCCTTCTGCTGGGCCTCGGATGGGGTTTCTGCCCGGGCAGACCCGAGGATCAGAATGTCAGCTGCTGCCTTCCCAGAGCTGGGCTCGCCCAGGCTGAGGATGTGGTCTCACAGGACCTTGACTATTCCACCAATCAAGGCAAGTCAGCTTTCCTTATCAGAAGGGGATCTCTGCACCAGATGCAAGGAGAAGAACGTTTCTCTTGGAACGAAGCAAAAGGGGGGAAGCAGGAAGACACCAAGGAACCTGCAAACTGAGAGCTAAGATTGGGACCAAGCACTGATGCCTGCTCTCAGCTAGAATCCGGAGCAAATTAGAGACAAGGCGGAAATGGCTCCTGGGAAGCTGCAGACAGTCCAAGTCGGAGAAAGATGTCAAGATTTCTCTTTGATGTAAAAAAGGAATAGGAGTGAGATGAGGCCACCGTTGAGAACAGCTAGATTGTCATCAGTCCTTAACTGAACTGGATGTCTGTACTTATATTTATTATGTGTTCTTGTAGTTCATCTCACCTTAATTGGCCCTGGAGGTGAAGGAGGTTCTCTTGGGATCCTCTGGCACTTTTATTGTTTGTGCTTTATTTCTTTTTATATCAACTCTATGCCCAATGTGGGGCTTGAACTCATGACCCCGAGATCGAGAGTGGCAGGCTGTACACCACTGAGCGGGCCAGGTGCCCCACTCTGGGCACGTTCAAATAACAGATGCCCAGACCCCACTCCGGACCAGTTGCCTCAGTCTCTGAGGACAGCGGGAGGGCAGTGGTTCTCCAAGTGTGGCCTGGGGACTAGCAGCCCTTCTCAGGCCCTACCTGTGCATTAAAACTCTGTGTGTTAAGACAGGGGACTGACGAGGCACCTGGGTGGCTCAGTGGGTTAAAGCTTCTGCCTTTGGCTCGGGTCATGGTCCCAGGGTCCTGGGATCGAGTCCCGCATCGGGCTCTCTGCTCAGCGAGGAGCCTGCTTCCTCCTCTCTCTGCCTGCCTCTCTGCCTGCTTGTAATCTCTGCCTGTCAAATAAATAAATAAAATCTTAAAAAAAAAAAAAAAAAGACAGGGGACTGACGTCAGCCTCTGTCACCATCTCAAGTGACCTCAAGGAGAAGCCAAACCAAGAAGGGCCAGAAAACCAGTTCAGCAGAGGCGGGCAGGCAACCTGTTTTAACAATCAGGTATGAGAGAACCATGACGTATTAAGATATATTACGGAAAATCTATGTAACTCTATGGAAATCAGTAAATCTTAATTTTTACATCTGAACAAATTATATCTTACGATGCACAATTATACCTTGAAGAACTGCTTGCAAGCACATAGGACCTCAGTAAGACAAAGAATAAAGCATGATTAACCTATTTTAAGGTTGGCTTTTTTTTTTTTTCCGTTTGACACGCCCTGACCCACTGAGTCAGAAACTCTGAGGTTAGGGCCAGAAATCTGTGTTTTAGCAGGGCCTCCAGGAGATTCTGATGCGTAGGAAAGTTTGAGAACAAGTGGGTGATTTTTTTTTTTTTTTAAGTGAGAGAAAAGCGGGGAAGGGGCAGAGGAGAGGGACAATCTCCCACAGGCTCTGCACCCAGGGTGGAGCCTGACGCAGGGCTTGATCTCACAACCTTGAGATCATGAGCTGAGTCAAAATTAAGAGTTGGACACTTAACCGACGACCGAGCCAGCCAGGCTCCCCGAGAACCAATGGGTGATTTTTTTTTTTTAGATTTTATTTATTTGTCAGAGAGAGAGGCGGGGGGAGGGAGAACACAAGCAGGCAGAGTGGCAGGCAGAGGCAGAGAGAGAAGCAGGCTCCCCGCTGAGCAAGGAGCCTGATGCGGGACTCGATCCCAGGATCCTGGGATCATGACCCGAGCCGAAGGCAGTGACCCAACCAACTGAGCCA
This sequence comes from Mellivora capensis, assembly GCA_004024625.1. NCBI lineage: Eukaryota > Metazoa > Chordata > Mammalia > Carnivora > Mustelidae > Mellivora > Mellivora capensis. The sequence continues at coordinate 54,347 of PISX010005166.1, read as the reverse complement.
CCCAGGCGTCCCCCAATGGGTGATTTTAATGTGTGTCCAGAGTTGAAAACCACTGGGTTAGTTTAGGGAACTCTATTTGTTGTTGCTGTTGTTAAATAAGTAGTAAAAAGGGGGACCAGGGTAGCTCAGACGGTTAAGCATCTGCCTTCGGCTGAGGTCATGATCCCAGGGTCCTGGAATTGAACCCTGCATCGGGGCTCCCAGCTCAACGGAAAGCCTGCTTGTCCCTCTCCCACTCCCCTTGCTTGTGTTCCCTCTCTCACTGTGTCTCACTCTGTGTCAAATAAGTAAAATCTTTTAAAAAATAAAATAAGTAGGAAAAGGGTGAGTGTTGATTTGAGTGGCTTCTTTGGACCGTGGACTGTGGCTTATCTCTTCCCTGCTGAGCCCCAGGGTTCAGGATGAAGGCATGGGGTCTCTACTTCCTGGAGGGGGAAGGGAATGTGACCTGCCCTTTCTTTGAACATCTTCTACACACATGAGGGAGAACAAGGCAAAACTTACGGTCGCAATGAATATTCCTGCCCAATCGGTCCCATTACTAACAGGCCCCAAACCTGCTCAGGACGTCCTTGACCAACGGTATTTTTGAGACTTTACTGATCCGTAGAGAAGTCAAGCACAGGCTGCGTCAGCTGCTTCTGCATGAGCTCCACTTCACGCCCTGCAAACATATAAGGCCTTTTTTCGGGTTTTGGCACATCCTTCACAATCCTAATCCTGGAGGAATTAATTTCTCATTCTGGAGTAATAGCACAGTTATGGGAAGTGGGTGGAGTGGGAATTTCTAGGAATCACAGCTTTTTAAATGCCCTTTCTCTCATTTTCAACCTAATGCTTCTGTTTACCCTTCCTGATGCTGTATGCAACAGCGATGGGTATTCTGCTTTGCCTTGGCTCCACAGAACGAACACCCGCATCCTTCTGCGTGAAATGCGGAACTCGGAGGCATCCTTCCGGGTTAAACTGGAGGATGGAATCTGGCTGGAAAAGCCCATAACCCTGTCCCGAAGGAGGGGTGTGTGTGTGCGTGGAGGGGACAACTACAACATGTTCTGTGATCCTATTCTTCTCTCATGTCTGGAGAAATCTGTGACCACATGAGCCAGCTGCTGCCTCATGAGGGGCCACAGAAGAGGACAGAAACCAAGGGCAGGTGGATGCTTGCCAGAGGCGGCTGTTGGCTCCAGTGCGCATGTCTCTCTCTAGCCCCTTCCCTCCTGATTTCTAAATACCTCAGTCACGTGGACATGCCTCCTCCTCCCCCCGCCCCACCCCCCCCATGCACCCTGGTCCTCCCGGAAGGCTCTTAACCACCCTCCTCATTGCTATCCATCTCTGCCTTTTAGGGCTCCTGCTGGCAACACGGGGTTTCTCCGTGGCTTCTTCCAAGTCTGCTGGGCTAAGGGAGATGTCTTGGATTTATTAAAATCAGCCCCATATTGGAGCCAGATGCTTCACAGCAAATGATGTGGTCAGGATGGAGTGAGGAAACCAGCAGGACAAACAAGGAGGCTCCAACAACGATGACTGTCTCTTTCTGGGCCTTACTGAAAAGTCTCCTTTCTTGCTCCTTCTCTCCTCCCAAATCAAACATTTGCTTATGCATTTTTGTAAGCTTCCGCGCCTCACTCTGGGACCAGCAGAGCAATGTTTGTTGGGCTGTTTCTTCCAAGCCCTCTCTGTGGCGAGGGGCTGGAGTCCTGGCGAGTGTGAGTGGAAGGCCTGGTGGGAGGTCAGAGAGCAACTGCCAGCCTTGGGGGGCTGGGAATGAACTGGCAGGGATGGCTTTGTGGCTAGGTGGGCAGAGAAAGCAGGCAACACTCCTTCCTAATTACAAGAGTTATGTTGATAATCATAACAATGATTAGTCATGGCAATCATTGTGAGGCTTTGTACTAGCGAATTCACACATACCGTCTCTCTTAGAGCTTCCCAACTCCCCCTGAGCAGGTGCTCTGGTATGACTGTTATTATCCCCATTTGTACTTGAATGCAGAAACTCAGAGACATTTCTGAACCAGAGGTAGAACTAGGAGGTGCCTGGGTGGCTCAGTTGTTAAGCATCTGCCTTCAGCTCAGGTCATGATCCCAGGGTCCTGGGATCAAGCCCCACATCGGGCTCCCTGCTCAGCGGGAAGCCTGCTTCTCCCTCTCCCACTCCCCCTGCTTGCATTCCCTCTTCTGCTGTGTTTCTTTCTGACAAATAAGTCAAACCTTAAAAAAAAATAAGAAGAGGTAGAACTGGGATTTGATGGGGCGCCTGGGTGGCTTAGGCAGTTTAGCGTCTGTCTCTCGGTTTTGGCTCAAGTCATGGTCTCAGGGTCATGGGATCAAGTCCCAAGGCAGCTCTGTGCTCAGCAGGGAGTCTGCTTGAGATTCTCTCGCCCTCTCCCTCTGCCCTCCCCCCCCACTCTCTCTCTACAATAAATGTTAAAAAAAAAAAAAAAAAGAATTGAGATTTGAACTCAGGCAGCCTGACTCCAGAGGCTACGCGCTTAAATACCAAGTGACAGATGCAAAGAACACATGTTTGTTAAAGAAATTGTTGAAGACTCAGATAAGTAATTTACTGTCAACAGTTTAGCTTATGTGTTTCCGATCATTTCTCTTTGCAAATGTATTCACAGTACAGAGAATATTTTCTATAAACTGAGTCATATGGTACTTGCTGTTTTATACTTCCGTCATGCAATTTTCCTAAACATCTTTGTCATTAAAAGTCTTTTGCATGATCATTTTAGTGGCTGCAGAGAATCCCATCATATGTGTAACCACAATTTATGTGACCAATTCTCTGTTATTCAACACTTAAGTGGTTTTCCACTTTTTCACTATTATTAGCAACATTCAAGTTCAACAATATTAAATCTTAGCATTCAGCCACAGTCATTTCCTTAGGATAAACTCCTGTACTGGGTTTGCTGGGTGAAAATGTATGAAAAAAAAATGAAGGTGTTTGATACATACATACATACATACACACATATATACATACAAACTTTGCACCTGGGTTCTCCGGTAAGATGAAAGGGTGTTTCTCCACACCTTCGCCAGCAGGGGCGTTTACTAGTTTAAAAACTTTGTTGCCAGTTTAAGAGGTCTTTGTTGTTTCTGTTCACAATTCTTGGCTCTCTGCTGAGTTTGAGCTTTATTCCACTGTTCATTATGGGTGTCTGTCTTGAGGGCATCAGGTGACCTTTCCTCCAGGAGCCCTGCAAGTGATGTTTCCCTGCCTTAGCTACCTACATGCCTCTGTCATCGAAAGCCAAGTTCTAAAGAGAGTCTCAGGTCCCACTGCCTCTTTCTTGTCCGGGTCAGGATCCCAAGAGCGCTGTTCACAGAGGCAGACAACATCTGCAGGGATTCCTCAAGATCCCAGACCACGAGGCCAATGAATAAGTGCCTATTATTTGTCCAGCCGCCAAGGAGAGGGACGAGGGAAGTCCTGGAGCTCACAGATGTCCCCACAATGGTGTGGCACAGCCATTCTGAGGTCAAGTGCTGGAGGCAGGAAGACCTGGGTCCACAACCTGGATCTCTTCTCGCTTCACCTCTGCAAGTCTTAGTTCCCTCAGCAGTAAAACAGGTGATACTCAAGTGTCCGTGTCACGGATTGGGAGGATCATGCATGAGAGGCACGGGGCCCAGGACTAGCAGATAGACATGCTCGAGAAATCTTCGTCATTATAACTCCCATTCGGTTGTATCTGGAAGGCTTCAAGGGAGGTATTTTGAGTGAGAAACAATAATACCAATGTTCACTTGCTTGAAATGTTCATGGGCGCTCAACCAAGAGTAGGAAGGAAATTCATCAGAAGTCCACTTTATTCTCTTTATCCCCACCTCTGACCAGGCTCTTAACATAATAGCTAACATTTATGAGCACTTACAGTGTGCCTGGCCTCTTCCATGTATTACTTGACTTCATCCTTCCCTTACAGTGACCCGCTGAGGTAGGTATCAACTGTGTCCCCATTTGACCGATGAGGAAGCAGCGGCCCAGACAGGTTCAATGCCTTGCCCAAGATCCTAGGGCATGGATGTGGGCGGAGCCAGGATTGGAGAACAGGCAGGCTGGTTCCAGACTGCACACTCCAGGCTACACAGATGCTGAAGTTTGTACAAAGGTGGTGGGTGCCTCTGTCTACTTGGGGAAAAAAATGCCCAATCTCACTTAAATCTCACTTCAGTGTATACTCCAAGAGGTCACACGTGGCACCTCTGGGTCTCTGTGGGAGGCTCCCAGGGCAGGCATTAAACTTCCTGCAGTGTCTGAGAGAAAACACGAAGGGATGGGCTCTGAGCCCTCCAGGTCCTACCACTTGGTGCCTCTCTGCTGGATCCTGCTCTGGGGGCTTCAGTGACTCAGATGTCAGCAGGAGCCCTCTCCTGCTCACGTCCTCCGGACTCCACACTGTTCCCACGGCCATGTGACTCTAGGCGAGATGCTGAGAAATCATTAAGCCGCCACAGGACTGGGGTCTGGTCCCTCTTCTTCTGTGTCTGAGATAAAGTGCATGGCGGGGGTGGTCCTGGACCACGTGAAGAGACCTATAAAGCTCCCTACGGGAGCTGTGGCCGGGAGCATGTGGCAGTCTGAGCGACTTAGCATGGTCAAGGGAGGAAAGGAGCTGGTGAGTTACACCTGAGCAGGGGAGGCCCCAGACACTTCCATCTGGACATTCCCATCCAACGCTGGGGGTGGGGGTGGGGGTTGACGTAGACGCAAGGTATTGATGGTGGGTTTTATTTTTCCCCTCATTGTGAATTTTTAGGTACAGATGGTTACAAAGTAAGCCTCATTAGAATCGTCAATGAATTTCTTGCATTGAGTATTGGAAAGTATCAAAGTAAGTAATGCTGAGCAGGCCCTGGAAAGTCTGAGGGGGACTATGCTTGCAATTCTCTCCCCTGCAGCTCTGCGTGGGGGCTGGTACACAGCGGTCGCATGTAGCCGATGCTTGCTGGGCTCAACTATTTCTGTTCCTTTGTATCTCAGCAAGTTCCTTAAACCTTGCTGAACCTCAGATCCTTTATCTGTGAAATGCAGAGAGAATTTCCACCCAGCTGAGAGCAGTTCTGAGGGTTTAAGAAGAGATCACGTACGAGTGCCCAGCACAGGGCCTGGGTCATAGTAGGTGTGCAGGAAATGTTTAGTAAGCAAAACTGTTGCCGGCAGAAGGGAAGGACCCAAGGGGCTATCAGTGGATGAATGGGTAAACAAAATGGGGTCCATCTGTACAATCGAATAGTATTTAGCCTTAAAAAGGAGTGAAAGGGGTATCTGGGTAGCTCAGTGGGTTAAGCCTCTGTCTTTGGCTCAGGTCATGATCTCAGGGTCCTGGGATTGAGCCTTGCATCGGGCTCTCTGCTCAGCGGGGAGCCTGCTTCCCCCTCTCTCTTTGCCTGCCTCTCTGCCTACTTGTGATTTCTCTCTCTGTCAAATAAATAAATAAAATCCTTAAAAAAAGGGGAGTGAAGTGCTGAGACATCCTAGGTGGGTAAACCTCAGAAACATGATGCTCAGGGAAAGAAGCCAGACACAGAAGGTCACACGTCATATGGTTTCATTTGCATGAAATGTCCAGAAGAGGCAAATCTCTAGAGCCAGAAAGCCAGGGAATATGGGGCTTCCTTCTGGGGTGATGAAAACACTTGGAGCTAGAGAGTGGTAAAAGCTGCACATTATGCATGTACTAAAAGTCACTGATAGTATACCATTCATGCATGCGTGCATGCGTGCATGCGTGCATGCATGTGATCCCACTGTGTCAGGCAAAGTGGGAGCCGGTGTGAAATGCTCAAGCCTTTCCCTGAGGCTGAACCACCCTTGAAGGAGAACGAGGAGGGGGCACTGACATCTGGAAGTAAGATGTCAGGAGCATTGCCCTGTTATCGGGTTCCCTGGATTCCTGCTTGCATGGGCAAATCTTGACACATGTTTCTTGCCTATTCTTCTGCTCCCCAGCCAAGCAGGACATGGGTCAGGAAGCCATGGGCGCCAAGCCAAGTGCAAACACGCCTCTATTTGGGGCCAGGGCAGTGGGGAGCAGCACCCATCAGGCAGTGTTTTGAATGAACTGACCTCAGCCCACGTCTTCTTGGTCCCCCAGCGTCAGTCACTCCACCCATATAGGTAGAAGGCAGAAGGCAGGTTCTTCCAGAAGGGACGCTGCTTAAAGAAATTACCATCCAACCAGGGGAAAAATAGAGTGTTAAAGAAAGGGAATTAATGGAAACTTATAAGGGGAAGCAAGGTTAGTCCCTGATCACGTACCCAAACTCTGGAGGAACTCAGTGGGGCATCTCAGGTCTGTCCCTGAAGCTCAGCTCTGTTCTTCAGGATTTAGGACAGAGGGCAGCCTGACTGTCTGCGGCAAGTGCTGAGGGACCCATTCTCTTTGGCCTTGGGTTCTATTGTAAGTTCTACTTGGGCCTCCCTTCCAGCCTTCAAATATTTGTCAATTCACTGATTAATCGAGAGGTGTTCAGAGGAAGGCGAGCATGGGGTGAAGGGCCTCAAGTGAAAGCAGAAGCTGTTTATTCAGGACTTATCATGAGCCAGGCACACGGTGTACATCCCTGTCCTTCAGGTTGATATTGGCCCCTTTTACACAAAAGCAACCTAAGGCCCAGAGAGGACAATTCACTGGCCCAAGGTCATACAGCGAGGACACATTGCTGCTATTTAAGGCTGGAGAAGAGCAGACTCAGGGGTTGACTTTGCAAAGTGGGCACTTAGAAAAAGGGTGGGACTTGTTCTGTATGACCCCGAAGGGAAGCCTTCAGTCTGCGTATGTGCCTCCTTGGCATTTCTGTGACCTGTGGGCTCTCAACAGATAGAAGTGGGACACTTGAGGCAAAGGATGGGACAGAAGGGCCTGTGGGGATGAGGGACATGGATTCATATCCTGACACTTGCTGGTCATGTCAGCTGCCCGGGCCTCACTCTTCTCATCTGTGAAATGGGATCCAATGATCACAGCAGGCCAATCTGCTTCCCTCCGCCTTTCAGTGGCTCCCTAGCTCGAAGGATCAAGTCCAGCCCCTACCTAGTGTGGCTTGGAGACTCCTGAATATTCAGGCCCAGCTCTGCTCTCCAGCTTCCTTGTCTGCTCAGAAGCAAGCTGTTTCTTGGGCCACAAGCACTCCCAGGCCTCTTTGTTTTCCGGGCCCTTGCACCTGCTGCCTCCTGGGCCCCTTTGTTGAGCTTTCCAGGGTGAGAGAGAATGGGGAAGCATTTGGACACAGGCACTGGCAATTGCCACGCCGATCATTGTAAGAGCACACCCAGGGGACCTGTGTACCCCACAGGTGGGCATCACCCACCGTGCACATCTGAGAGAAAGGAGTTGAAAACTCTCCAGGGAGGGCAGCTCTAGTATGGACTGGACACAGGCTGGCCCCTTCCAGCCTCTAGGTGGACAAAACCACCTGTCTTCGTCTTCACGGCTCATTCTGGCCCCTTGCTCAGCTGGGCAGTAGCTGCTCCTGGGGCGGGGTGGGTGGGAGAAACCCAGGTGGGAGCAGAAGCGGCCGTTGAGTTCACTGTTCTGACCAGGCAGACTGACAGAGCCCGCGGTTTCCAGACTAACCGGCTTATTCCTCAGGGTTAAGTGTTAAGGAGCCCGGGTAGGCCTTGCTGGGAAAGCCTACTCAGACCCCAGCATGCTATCAGGAACTCCAGCTGGGGGCTGGACACGCAAAGGCCTCTGGGTCCTGGGGAGCTATTATAATGGGCCTCGAGTCACAACAGGGGCCTCGTGGACAGATTCACAGAGATGTCTCAGTCGGAGGTAGAATGTCAGTTTAAGTGCTGTAGTCAATGGTACCTCAGCGTGGGAGAGCCCAAGGGGACATGGGACCCAGCTTTTCTTCCCTTCGAGGGACCACTGCCTTCCCCCAGCTGCAGCCCATTGTCCCCACGGGAATGGGAGCCCCACACCACCCAGGAGCAGGTGCTGTCAGACCCCTCCCCCCATGCCTCGCTCCACATACCTACACTGCACTCTGGAAAGTTCCCGCTGCCTGCATCTCTGGGCCTGAAGGCTTGTTCCAGAATTCTGGAATGCTGTTCTGCCAGCAAGGCTGTGCTGGGGAATTAATATTGCCCAAAAGCAGCCTTCAGCCAAAGTCTGACAAGGATTGGTGCAGGAAAACTCCGGGCTCCCTCATCTTCCTCTTCGGGTAGAATAATTCTAAGGCACCGGCTTTATACCTCCTGGAGGGCTTCTGCTCTAATTGCCCAACGGGGCGGCTGGCTTACCAGTGCACCCTTCACTGGCTGCCTCGCTCCCCTCCTCCTCCGTGGCCTGTCTGCGCGACCCAAATAATCCCTTTGCTCTCTAACCCTTATCTCAGCATCAACTCAGGGGTTACTCAAACCAAGACCCCTAATGTTCTAGAAGTGGAAAGCTGGTTTTCACATAAAATCCCTTACCTTTTAAGTGTGGGCCTCTTAATACCGATGGTTAAAAACGAAACCAGACCCTGTGTGGGCCACGCATGCACAGGGTAGATCTGGTGCGTGGCCGGTGGTGTGCACGGCTGCGCGCGCACTGGGCCCTGGGTGCTTGGACACTGTGGCTGTGGCTGTCCTTGTGGGTGTTCTGGGCACCCTGGCTGTCCTCCCCTGCATCTCATAAGGATGCCCCCTCCTTGTTGTCACTCCCCCCGCCCCCTGCCCTTCCTCCCTTCTTTCTCACGGTCAGATTTTCCTGGGCAAGCCTCTCCCGCTGAGCCTTTACTACTTGCTTGTTCTTCCAATAAACTGCACAGTGGCGTTTAGCACAGGGTTTACTAGCTAGGAGAGGATTACCTCTCCAGGGAGCCTGTTTACTGTTGGTAACCTTTGCCCAGCTGTTTCAGAAATGGCTCCTTTAAGAGTTACCTCCACGCTCAGATCAATCGGGTCCTGTGGTGTTTATGCCTGGCCTGCTTCCCCAGGGTCCCCCTTTTCTGTGGGGGTTACCATACCTTTTGGGAAAGGCCGCAGAAGCTCTGTGGGTGTGGGCCAAAAGTTGAGGAAGCCAAGGACTCAGGCTATCAGGTGACCAGGAGGTTTTACGACAGCAGCATGGATGCCTTGGGGTCTGAACTTTGACCCCCAGTTCTACTGCGGCTGCTGCAGTCTCAACAGGCTAACCCTTGCTCCTGGCCTACAGCTCCTTGGAAATGGCCTAAAGGTGGGAGGGGGCCCTGAATCTCGATCCTGAACTTTTTCTCCCCACCCTCTTGGCCCACAACCTTCTTGTCTGCTTGTCATGGCTTTTAGTCCCATAGGGTTATATTTGCAGGTTTTTCTTTTCTTTTCTGAAGATTTTATTTATTTATTTGTCAGAAAGAGAACAGCTGGCAGGGGTTGGGGGAGAAGCAGTCTTTCTGCTTGACAGGGAGCCCGATGCAAGGCTCTATCCCAGAACCCTGAGATCATGACCTGAGCTGAAGACTGATGCTTAACCGACTGAGCCACCCTGGTGCCCCAATTTGCAGGTTTCCGGTAGCTACAAAGTGTTCTATAGAATGTCAGAGTCTTGAAAGCATTTTGACCAAAAAAACCCAAAAAAACAAAAACCCAAAACTTTTCATGATGAAAGAATTCTATCCATAAAATTGGTTCTGAGTGAATTCTGGTAAGCTGGGGCAAAGGAGAGCGGGACTTCTCAGAGCCTTTAATATGCGAATGTGCCCTATAACTTCCCAAGAGCAGTTAGGTGACCACAGTTCTTCCAGACACACTTGGGGACACACTGATGTGGACTCCGGTGCCGGGAGTGCCACGAGCAAACGACACATGTCCCAGGCCCCCATTTCCCAGATGGATCCTGCAGACTGTCACTCCTTCAGAGACCTCAGAAAGTACTGGCTCCTTCCCGGGGTTGGGTAATTTGGGGAGGAAGATTCAGTAGTCCCAAAAGGCCGGAGAGCAGAGAGAAAAGATGGCTCCAGCCTGGGCTGGTGACCGAGGGGGTGAGTGGGTGGGAAGTTCTCCTGGCTTCTTTGCTCTACGATTATGGCAATTTGTTTCTCCAAGAGGTCATTTGTGGTAGGAAACATAGCCCAGAAATTAAACTAAATATACTCAGTCCCCAGAAGAGTGGGGACAGTGGTGGCGCCTGACTGGTAGGGGGAAGGGCGGCAGAGATACTCAGGTTGGGATGTCATTGCACACAGCTGAGTTTTAAGGGTTGGGAGGAAAAACGGTTTGAGTTCCCGAGGCCCGGCCTGCGTTGAAGGGGTAGAGGCACAGGTTTGAGTTTGGGGGAAGTGGTCCCATTCCTTCCTGTCATGCCTCTCTCTGTTGTCACCCCCTCACTCCAGGTACCCAACTGCTCACCAGGGCTCTGCCCTTCTGTTTCTTCGAGGTTGCTTCTGTCCCCGTCTCCCTTGGGCCCCCAAACCCACAAAGCTTTACCAGCTCCGTCTTCTCGTGATCCAGAATGAACCACCTCCCTTCTCCCTGGGGAAACGCCTACTGCCTCCAGGTGGCTGTTAGGAGACAAAAGGGCCAAAAATCTAATTTGCGCTACAGTTATGAGGACTGATAGAGTCACATAACAATCTGAAAGGGCTGTGTTAAATTTCTTAGCCGAAAGGGTTTTTTGCAATCTCCTCATGTGGTTTTCTGAGATTTTGTTGTAGGCCAAAGGAAATCTTAGGTGCCATTTCAATACGCGAAACAGATCAGTATACAGGCGCTCCGGGCGAAAGGGAATCATTGCCTGCTTTTTCAGCTGACTCTGGAACAATGCTTGTAAACCACTGATTACCTGCCTCATTCTTAAGGAAACTCAGGCTCAGGTAAAGAAAATGACTGGTCCAAGGTTATAGGGTCAGATAGTGGCAAAGATGGGACTTGTCCTCAGGTGCCCTGACCTCTTGTCAATGCTCCTGTCCCTGCCCTATAACCCCTGGGTGTTCATGTCTCAGCCCGAATTCTGGCCGTGGGCTCCAGGCACGGTTCCCACCAGCTCTGCCATCTTGGTAACACAGACAAGGATCATCACAGCCCCTGCATGTAGCCATCCTTCCCTGTGTCTTTCATTGCTCGGGAGCTTTCCTCTGCCCTGCTAGAAGTCACCCCTTTTCCACTGCTGCTCACTTTTCTTGTTCATTTTTTATTGCTGCGGAGAACAAATGCAAAAAGAAAGGCAGAGACACATTTCAGATTTTGCTCACTGCGCGTTTTCATTTTTAATTAAATTAAGTCAAGTAAGCCATCAAGTGATGGTTCACATTCTGTTCCACAGAGCACACCCTGACTGGCGGTAGCCCCTATGTTTCCAGGAGAGGGCCGATGGCAGCCATGGCAAGGACACCTGGGGCATATGACAGCAAGGGGGCTGGGGGCAACGTGGGTGAGCAGAATAGGCACTACACATACACACGTGTGGACACACATGGCCACAAAGGGAGTGTCCCATACCACATGGCCATGAAACGTGACACAGGGCCGGGATCTTGGTGAAGAGTTTGTGGGATCCAGGACGGGGCAGGGGAGCCAGGCAAACTTTGCCTGCAACAGATGAGATGGAGATTTCTGGGGTGCCTAGTTCAAGCCCAGTGGTAGAGGAAGCAGGGTCTTTTCCCAAATAAAATACTTGGTGTACATTGTGAGGTGGGCCCACGGGGATGGCACCGCGTCCATATCCTCAGAAACACATACCTCACTCATTCCCCAGGCAGAGTCATGGAATGACAAAGGACCCCAGGCCAAAGCATCTGGATCTCCCAGCTCTTCCAGCTCTTCAGACTGAATTTGCCAATTCTGCTTCCTCTTTTTTTTTTTTTTTTTAAGATTTTTATTTATTTGTCAGAGAGAGAGAGAGAGAGAAAGAGAGATGAGCACAGGCAGACAGAGTGGCAGAGGGAGAAGCAGGCTCCCTGCGGAGCAAGGAGCCTGATGTGGGACTCGATCCCAGGCCGGTGGGATCATGACCTGAGCCGAAGGCAACCGCTTAACCAACTGAGCCACCCAGGCGTCCCTCTGCTTCCTCTTTTTGAGGTAAAGGGCGACTTCCACGATTCCCGGAAACTGTGGGCAGCTGAGAGGTGCTGTGGCTGCTTTCCGGAAGCGTCAGGAAGCCTTCTGCCTCTCATCCAGCTGGACCAGACCACATCCTGGCGATCTCCACTAGCAAACCCACCAGGCTGGGACCCTTGGAGCTCAGTGGATGCTCCTTCTACTTTGTGCAGATGGGCAAGCCCTACTTGGCTTCTGCAGATGCATTTCCCTGCGCCCACCCTCCTCTCTTCCTGCCCCAGATAGCCATCCCTTCAGGACATGACTTTGCTTTCAGCCTTGGGGACAGGAGCAAGGGACTGCCTCAGGGTTGCGGCCATCTGCTCTTCTGTTCCTATCCTTCATAATCCAGGGCCTAGCGAGGGGCAGGCCGTACAGTCAACTAAAACAGGACCTAATCTGGGACCAGGGCTGGAAGAGACCTTTGGGGTCAGGACCAGACCATCTGATGCTTACCTCACCAGGCCAAGCGCCCATCTCCTGGGACAGGGACCCCCTGACTTCCTGCTAGAACTTGCTCCATCATTGGACAGGACAGTGGTGGCGTGGAAAGACGCTACTAGAATGGGTTAGGTGGGCCCCCTGCTCTCAGGGGTCCTGTCAGCAGCTGCCCCATTAGACGAGCGCCTGGCAGAAGCTCCAGGCTGGGGCTACTGGCAGACAGGGAGCCAATCTTCATTAAACATTTCCTTCTATTCATTTAGTTATTTTCAAGTATGCGTAACACATAAAGGGACCAAAGGCTAATTTCAAACGTTCATGTCCTTCGACCTTAGTAAGAACTTGGTGATAACGTGCAGTGGTGTGGGGTAGGGAGGGGGAGGGCCACAGAGCTGAGAATCTGCTTCTTTTTTCCTCTCTGTGGGGACTCAGGAACCCTGCTCCCAAAGACCCCTGCCGCCAACCTGGCGCTCTTATCCCCTCCAGGGTTTACCAACAAGGCCAGAGGAGAAGCCAAGAATAGGCGGCTGCGGTAACAGCCTGTGGGTGTTAGACACTGCCCTGTCTCACTAAGGCCTGGAATGTTCTGAACTATTTATACAGGCCAGGCTAAAGAGGTCTTCATCAGGAATAAGAAAATGAGTAAACACTCATTCCTGAATGGGACTCTTGTTCTGGAGAAGCTGGCAGCCCCAAAGGTGAGGCCTCAGCTGCTCCCTCCATCTGCAGGCAGGTGGACACTGTGCATGGGGTGGGGAGGGAGGCACTAGAGCTGGCAAGAGCAGAGAAACCTGGGCTTGCCTGGGCGACAGGGGAGACACTTGCCCCAGATGGGACACCTTCCTCGTCCCAGCTGCCTGCTGAAAACCCCAAATGCATACCTGCACCAGGTCCCCCAGAGTGTAAAGTCAGTAGTCACGCCACCCTGTCCTTCCCCAAACCCCGAGGGTTCCCAGGGCGCTGCTGAGCACTCTCTCGAGTTGTGTTCCGTTTCAGACACCAGGGCAAAGGGAAATACAGCAGAAAGGGCCTTCAATGTCGTATCATCAAAGCTACAAGAAAAAACCAAGGTACCTCCTTAAACAACCCCAAGGACAGCCCAACACCCCCAGCCCTTGGGCTTTGCTCTTCTCTTGTATTTTGAATCGTCTTCTTGGAGTGTCCTCCATGGATGGCGCGAGTGAACGGTTTCTATTACTGTTTCTCATCTTTCTTGATTTGGGTACGGCTTTGAGTCCCTGCAAATAAGATAAGATATTTCATGTCTCTTCTTTGTCACAAAATAAATAAATAAAGTCAACTTGTAGTGTACAAATTGTCAATGTCCTGAGAAGTCCCAAAGGTCCATTCTCGGTATTGTCCTCAGAGCTCCGGGGTGGAGACCTTGGCCTGAGGCTCAGGAAGGAAGGAGTCTGCTGTCCACACCAGGGCTGGGGGGACAGGGCAAGAAGAGTCCTTGAGGGAAGTCCTTGAGGGAAGCAGAGGGAGGTGTCTGCTTCCATCCCTGCCCCAACCTCCACCAACCACAGGTGGGACACAGTGCAGGGAGCAGGGTGGGGTCGGGGGAGGAAAAGCCAGCACTTCTGGGCTCACCAGAAGCCTCTTGGTCTCGCTCTGCCCCAGAGTCAAGTTTTCAGGGCTGGAATCCCTTTGGACCCCAAATTCAAGCCCCTGCACCACTTATTTTGGGACTGGAAAGCCAAGACTGGAGACATCCTTGAATGGCTGTAGTCCATGGTGATGGAGACCCAGCAGCTCCAATGCGGTAATTGGCACAGACACCACAAAATGGCTACGGTCCTCAGCGTCTCAAACAACAGCTTCTGGCCAGGACACAATCCCCATGGCAGCACCAGCTGGGCTCAGATCCTGTTTCCCTTGTGTCCAAATTACTCAAACCAAAACTCAGCCCTCTGGGTTTGACAACAGGACAGATCTGACAGAGGAGTTGTCCAGGAAATGAGGAACAGCCCTAGTGAACTCTGCAGCTCTTCAAGGTCTGAGGGAGACTGAGTTCTGCTCCCTAGTATGGGGACATTTGCTGCTTGGCCACAGGCCCCTGACACCCCCCCCCCCCCGGAAATTCATTTGGACTTGGAGATGTTCAAATCTGGCCTCGTCTTGGGAAAGGGCAAGGGCTAATTTATGCTGCCTCTCGACACACAGCAAAGAACCCCAGTCGTTTCTGAGATTCATTCCACACGGGGCTCAAACAGAAAAGCCCATGGGGCACTGTAGGCTGCCATGTGGCCGCCTAGGCTCTGATCCTTCCTCTTCCTCCTCTCCCTCCAGCAGGAGCCAGAGTGCTCCCTGCTGGTCCTCCCAGCCCTCTCATGCTAAGACTGCTTCCGAACTGCACTCTTGCAGTAAGAAAATAAAAAACACAGTCACAAAACAAGATACCAAACTATAAATAACTTTAAAAACAAAACAAAACAAGTAGAACACCCAGCCTATCCCAAGTTGAGCAACCCTCTTCCCAGAGCCCCGAAAGTTTGCAACCTCGGTGAACCATGAAGCTGACCTCTATCCTGTCTTCCCAGGGTAGGGGGTATCCTGATAGGACTTCTCCCCGAAGAGCACTCTGTACTCTCTTCTGGGCCCTGCCCCTCATGAGGCCTGGCAGCAAATGGCAGCTGGCAAGGCGAGGGCAGCCTTCACACAGGGCCATGCTCTCAGGGAGCCAGCCCAGCTGGGACAGGGTATTAGGGCTGCAGTCATGTGAGGGCTGGCCACCCCATTCCAAAACATCCTGCCTGCCAGCAGGGAGGACGTGAATGGACCAGAGGAGGTAGCCAGGGGAAACCACGCAGGCCGGGGCCGCAGACTCAGCCCTTCTGGGTCTACTTTTCAGTTCAAACCTGGTCAGGAACAGGGTCATGGCCCATGACCGTGTTTCCTCCCCCATCCCCAGCTAATTCTAAAAATGTAATGAAAGGCTCCTCGTTAGGGGTTTGATAGTTAAGTTCTGTGGGAATAAAGCAACAGGGCAGCTTGCCTGTGTATGTGTGTGTGTGGATTTGGATTTCTGTGTTGTTTGGGTCTATGTGCGGTATACATAGAGGCCTTATTTTTACACATGTGTTTTATAGTTCCATGTAGGGCTGATTTCATAACCAGCGCAGCTCTTCCATTGGTGAAAATATCGAATTGTTCTTGGTTGAAAAGCCCCAACTGCCATCCCCTGACATTCTGGGCTGTTCTAGTCCCTCCCCGGGGATCCGTGCAGATTCCACACTGGATGGTGTAGAAATCCAGAAACTGAACAATGAAGGCTGAGTACAGCGGGAGGGCTGCTGTTTACTTGTCTGTGCCCACAGCCCCTTCCAGATCAACACTAGGACTCTGGCCCACAGGGTCTGTAGGCATTTATGCATGTTTCTTGTATTATCTGTGTGTGTGTGTGTGTGTGTGTGTGTGTGTGTGTGTGTATGTGTGTGTGAGAGAGAGAGAGAGACAGAGAAAGGCTTGTTGTCAATAGCTCTGGGCCAGGGTGCCTACTCAGGAGACTCCTTAGGTCCTGGCCTGGCGGCCCTCGGGGACAGGCGCTGTCCCGCTCTCATGAGAGACCCCGGGCCCCAGGCTGCAGCACGGGGGGAGCCTACTACTCCAGAAGGGCTGCCTGCCCCGCTGGAGGCCGCCCACTCACCCCGCCGCCCTCTACCAGAAACACCAGCTCACAGCCCGTGGTCGGGGAGCGAGGCAGGCAAGGGCGGGTTTTTCCCAAGGAGGGGAGCGCGCGTGCGCAGGCCCGGGGCCGCCTACGTGACCCAGAAGGTTCCGCGCTCCTCCAGCAGGCTGACGGAGCGGTTGGTGAGTGAGGCGGCGTCCCGCGCCAGTCGGTAGCCAAAGAGGCGCATGGCGGGGCCGCAGGCAGCCTGCACCACCTGCGCCAGCTTGAAGGGCATGCCGAAGCGCCACTTCTCGAACTGCTCCGAGGAGTTCTTCTGCGTGGAGTAGATGCCACTGCCGTCCTGCGCCGCCTGCGTGTTCCTCTGGATCCAGTCCTCCACCTGCGGCGTCAGGGGGATGCCGGCGAAGCGGTACATCTCGCGCGCCTTCTGCAGCGGCCAGCGCGCCACGTCCTCGTAGCGCACGAGCATGTAGCGGCCGCGCAGCCAGGCGGGCTGCCGCAGCCCCAGCTCGGCCGACAGCCGGATGCTCTCGCAGTTGCCCCGCAGCCGCTGCACCTCCTCCTCCCCCAGGCGCGCCTGCCCCTCGGCCAGCCACTTCTTCCAACCCTCGTACTTGCCCCCGAAGGCCACCATGCGGGAGGCCAGCACGGCGCGCGGGTCCCGCACCAGCTGGATGACGCGCAGGTCCAGCCGCGGGTCCTCGGCCAGCGGCTGCAGGAACTCCAGCTGCCGGATGCGCACGGCCTTGAGGGCCATGTGCTCCTTGCGGCGGCAGGCCTCGGCGGCCAGCGTCACGTTGAGGGGCCCGCAGCGGCGGTTCTTGCAGTGGTACTTCTCAAAGACCTTCTTGACGAAGGGTGTGCACACGGGCTCCTCACACAGCGAGCGGCTGGAGCCGCGGCGGAACATGAACTGGGTCAGGTGGTCCTCGGGCAGCGGGCTGATGAAGTGCTCCAACACGTAGAGGTCGCACAGGAACAGCTGCTTGAGCACGTCGCGGTAGACCAGGGCCGAACCCGCGGCGCTGGCCCCTCCCGACTCGAAGGACACCGTGCGCTCGATGTGCCACAGCGGCTCGAAGAGGTAGAAGATGTTGCCCTGCTGGTTGAAGAACTCACCGACGAACGAGGAGCCGGTGCGAGTGGTGGCCATGAGCAGCACGTGGCGCCGCGGCCCGGCCCCCGGGGGTGGCGGTGGCCCCTCATCCCCGGCTGCGACCTGGGCCTTGGCCCTGATCTCTTCCCCCACCAGCTCTACACCCAGCTGCAGACTGAGGTTTCGCAGGCGGCCCTGCAGCTCGGTGAAGGCCGAATGGAGCTCACTCAGGGACAAGAGGGACGCATTTTCCGCCAAGACCAGGGCTGGGTCGGTGCTGTTGGCATCAGCCAGGGGTTGCGGGATCTGCTTCAGCTTGTCTGACATCCTAGGATAGGAGGACAAAGGGAAATCAGAGTGAGCGAGTGACTCGGGACTCCATCCCTTGTGCACCCTGAAGCTGACTCCCGGGCTGATCACCCAGAGCCTATCTTAGCTGGGTTTGCCCAGAAGGTGACTTGGAGGCAAGGATTTGAGGGTTGTTAAGTAGTTTATTTGGGACATGATGGCAGGAGAACTGGTAGAGAGATAGGAAGTGAGGTGGGGAGAAAAAGAGGTCTACAAAGGGTGAACAGGCTGTCCCTGTGGGCAAACCAATCCCCCTGGGGCCTCCTGGGAGACGTGTAGAACACACTGGAGGATTCTCTTGCCCAAGGGACATGAAACGCCAGCTTGTGTTGGCTGCGGGTCCTAGCTTAACGGTGTGCAGGTAGAGAGGAAGTTGGTGGTGGAGAGCTGCAGGGGCTTCCAGTAGGACCCTGTGGGCACAAACTGGGACAGTCCACGCTGAGTGACAGAGTGCCTGCTACACAGCTCAATTCCTAATCTATCCATGGTGGCTACTTTCTTGCAGGGTGTCGTGTCAGGAAAACAGGTCTAAGAAATCCTTCTTTGGCTAGCAGAGACGCAGCAGAGACTGCACACAATAGTATACTGCCAACTCCAGGAGGGCAACATTTCCAGTGTAGCCGAGGTAAGTGCGCACCCCTGGAATTTAGCAGTATGCAACCTGGACAGCTGCACATGGCAGTCCTGCCCACCAGGGTATGTATACCAACATCCCCTGCCTTTCCATGGGCTCACCCTCACCCATAGCTTCGGCTGGTGTAGTAGATGTGCTGTTAATGTGAAGCATCATCCTAGCCAAGAAGGAAACTAATAATAATCGCCATGGTCAGCAAGTACTGGATACCAACTGCATGCCAGGCACTGAGCTAAATGTTTTACATTTCCTAATTTAATCTGTAAGGAAAGCCCCATCGTTAGCTGTATTTTATGGAAAAGGAACTTAGGACACAGAAAAGTGAATTTTCCAGGCTGTCCCTACTAGAAAGGGCCTGAATCAGGATTGCAATGCAGGTTGCCTGAGTCCAGAGCCCCAGTGTCACCCCTGTGCATTCCTGGGGCCGTGTGCAAGACCACTGCCTGGGCACAGGAGGGGCCTATGATTACCAGTTGAAGGACGGCCTTTGTAGGTCCACAAAGAGCCCTATGGCTACCTCTTTGCCCCATCCACCCCTCCCTGATAAGGAAGACTTTTGTGTACTTGTATTCCTCACCTTGATATGATTTTATTTTCCTTTTCAATGAAGACAAAAACCACCACCACAAAACCCAGGAAAAGGGCATATTTGCTCCTCATCCTCAGGCTGTGCAGAAAGTCCCGGCAGTCCTGGGGTAAAGCGAGTCCTTTCTCCATGGGGAACGGTGGGGCTGTGGGCTGTCAGCTCAGCAGCATCACTCAGGACCTGGCTTGCCGTCTTCAGGTGGGGGACACCCTCGTCCTGTGAAAAGACCGCTGGTCAGGACAACCTTGTCTGGAGGTGAAGACTGGAGAGTCTTCCCACCCAGCTTTTGAGGGCCGTGGCTGGCTTAGCAGCCAGAATCCCACACCCGCTGTCCCAATGGATGTGAAATCAGGTCATTTAAAATGCTAATCAGCCCTTTAATTCATTCATCCCACTTCTATCAACTTATCCTTTGACCTCACACATAATTCAAGGGCAAGTAGATGGAAAAGAATGTTCCTTGAACTAGAAATGTTTGCAACAAAAAAAGACTACAAATACCTAAATAAAAAATGGAGATGGACCTATCGCAATGATATATATATATACATATCTACATGAGATCCTTCACCTGGGTACTTCCAAAATCCCTCACATGGCCTCAGCTTTCACGTCACTGCCCCTCCTGGAGCAGCCAACCCCTACCTAGGTTAGGGTTCCCCTGGTCCCACCACCATGCAGACTCTCATTAGCATCTGAGACCGCGTCATAAGGTGAACCGACTTGTAAGATCTGTTCACCGCTGATCATCCTTTTGTGGCGTAAGGGGGTTTTGTCCAGGCCCCTCATTATCCTTTAGCACTGGGCCAGGCACACAGGAGACACCCAAGCATAGCTGCCGAACAACAGAAGGAATAAAGGAATAGATGACCCTCACCGGAAGCTATATACATTTTTAATAGCCGAGCAAATAGAGCATTCCCCGAGGAGCCCATTTCTTGCACGCATCTGCGCCATCACACACACCTGTCCTGCATCATGAACCCCAGATTCCAGCACAACACCGCCCCCTCCAACTCCATCCAAAAGTCTATGCCTTCTCCATAAGGACTATCATTCATGGGATACTACAGTTTGCTCCAAGTGTGGGGAAGGCTGGTAACCTGGTTCAGTGCATCCAGGATCAGCTCTCTTCCTGGAAGATTTCCCCACAGGAAGCAGCTGCCGTGGACGAGAGAGTAAGAGGGCAGGAAGGTAGGTGCCAGGGTCACACCTTCGTCACACAATGTTAGTGACTAGAGGGACAGCCAGCGCATCTGTCCTTTGGGGAAAGCAGTGGGCCAGGGGCTCTGCAATACCAGGAGGCAGATGTGGAAGCTGGCAGTGGAGTGGCGGGTGCCCAGCTGTGCAGGGCAGAGGGGTGGTGAGGCTTCTTGAGTGTGGGTGACTAAGGAGGGGCTCAGGAGGAGGGAGGGGAGACCTGCAGAGACAGCTCCAGGGCAACTGGAATATTCCTGCCCTTTCCTAATTCTTCTAGGCCTTTCCCCACATATTCATTAAACAATGACTCTGTAGGGCGCCTGGGTGGCTCAGGTGGTTGGGCGACTGCCTTCGGCTCAGGTCATGATCCCGTACTTCCAGGATCGAGTCCCACATCGGGCTCCCAGCTCCTTGGGTAGTCCGCTTCTCCCTCTGACCTTCTCCTCTCTCATGCTCTCTCTCACTCATTCTCTCTCAAATAAATAAATAAAGTCCTTTAAAAAAAAAAAAAA
>PISX010005166.1:0-33771 GCA_004024625.1 Mellivora capensis | reverse complement strand
CAATGACTCTCTAAGTACCCACTCTGTGCCAGCCTCTGGTCTAGGTACTGGGGATACAGCAACCAGCAAGCAGAGCCCGTCCCTGGCCTCACGGAGCTGACACTCGGGTTGGAAGGGCCAACTGGAGTGATCTGGGTGGCTGAGATTCATTGATGCTTACTGCTCTGGGCCACAAGCCATGCTAAGCGCTTGATCTGCATTTCCTCCTCTGACCCTTACAGAGTCCAAGAGTCCGGTTAGGTAGCAGTTATCCCATTTTACAGATGAGGAAACTGAGGCTGAGGGGTTAAGTAACTGTCCAAGGTTTCCCCAGCAGGAGCCCTCATCATCCCTCCAAAACCCAGGTCATCTGAGCCTCCCAGTGCTCCCCAGTCACCCCCACTATAGCATATATGGTTGGGCTTTCCAGCTGATGGTCTGCCTGCCTGTCCTCCCTTCCCAGAATCCGAGCTCCCGGAAGCAGGGACCAGCATCTAGAACGGCACCCAGCATATGCCAGCTGCCCAACAAAACACAGGTGAGCAAACCTGTCAAAGCTGATGCCTGGCTCAGTGCCTGGCAGGCTGTCAGCATGAGTTTGTGGAACCCCCCATGGGGTATGAGGCTGTCCATCTCTCTGGAAGGGTGAGACTCAATGCTGAGTCTGCAGAGCAAAAGGGATTAAAATCCTGACTTCCCGCCCTCTCATCTCTTGGCTGGAGAGTTGCCTGTATCTGATGATGTGAGGGGAAGCAAAAGGAGCTGGGACCAGGGGTCCTGGGTTCTAGTCCTTTCTGTGTGTCTACCATGCTGTGTAACCTTGTAGGAGTGACTTAAGTTTTCTGGGCCTCAGTTTCTTTACCCGTAGCATGGAAAACCTGTACATAAGGCTGCCATGAGGAATAGTATCTGGGGCACGGTAAGTGCTCTTTAACTACAATAGGGGAGAAACGAGGGGAGAAAAGGCAGGGGTGGGTGGGGGGAGTTGCTCTTACTGTCCCCTCTCCCTTCTGGGTCTTTGGTAAGATCAGAAGTTCAGCCGCCTTGATGATGGAAAGAAAGTTCCTGCACCTTCTCCTCCCCACCTCTGCAAGCACTGTTTCTATTTTTGAGTTGCCATTCCAGTCCCCTCACCCCTCTGAATAATATAGGGTTCCTAAGAACCTTCCCAGCATTGCCCTAAAAGGAAGAAGCAATGGTAAAAACTCTTGACAGGAAACACAAGGCAGGCTGCTGGTTCCTTTGCCCTGGCCCAGCAGGCTGCCCTTAGCCTTAGCTCCCGGGGCCCAGTGGATGGTGGGCAGGCAGGTGAGGGAGGTTTAGGGTCCCAGGGGCAATGTGGGAGGTCCTCAGACCCAGGAGCTGGGAGAGGGCCACAAGGGCCAGGAGGTCAGGGTCACCAGGGAGGAAGATGGGGCCAAGATGGGGGTCACCTGGCAGAGCTCCCAGCAGAAATGGGAAGTGGGTCTGTGACATCTGTCAAGGCTAGCCAAACCTCTGTGATGCTCCCTCCCAAAACCCAGGGTGCACTCTTCCTTCCTTCGCTCATGGTGAGAATGAAACATTTGTCCTTCTCTTGGCAGGTGCCCCCTCCCAGTGGAGTACTCAATACTTTTTCTCCCCTGATACCCTGACCGGAGTGACAGCCAAAGGAAAAGGTGGGATGCCAGCCGAGGTCCCATTTCCAGGGCACCAGGGTCAATGGGGAAGCAGAGGGTGGGACAGCTGCTCTAGGCCCAGTCATCCCCAGTGCTCAGCTCTGGAGCCCTCCCCTGGAGCCCTCCTGACCACCAACCTCCTGGGGACCATCTCCCCTCCCCCAACACTTCCCTTCTCAGCATCTTGCTTGATTTCCTTCCTGTACAGAAATGTACTGGTTTCTTGCCAAATTCAACCACTGGCGCGTAGCTTCCGCAGCAAGAGAGGTTCGTCCGTCTGTTCCACCCCTGTATTCTGTGCCCAGAATTCCCATGCCCAACTCTGTCTGCATGGGGCACAGAGCATGTGTTCGAGAATGCTTGTCAGATGAATGCATGCATGCCTTCTCCAAAGCATCTGGCCCGGCGGGAGATGCTCACTCCTTCTAAGTTGGTGGGACACAGGAAGAAGGAACAGCAGCTGTTCCCTAGATGAGTAAACCACGTGTGTGCTTACGGGTGTGTGCTCTGAGTATATGCCCCAGTGTGTACTGCAGGCAAATAACAACAAGTGTGTACCATAGGCAAAACTTCACACTTGGGGCTTCAAACATCGGGTCTCTTGAATTATCACTATCAATCCGGGATGTCATTTTGAGGATGAAGAAACCAAGCCCTGGGGCTTTCAGTTCAAGCCCCTACAGCGATGCACTACTGATGGGAGGAGGGCAGAAAAGCCCCAGGGGTATTCCAGACAAATCTTAGCAAAGGAATAAAAAGAGAGTAGGTTGGGCTAAGGCCCCAACTCTACGCACCAACCTCCCTACCCTCCTCTCCCCTTGGGGGCCTTTCTGGCCAGGCCTCCCCCCTGTCCCACGCGGGACCTCCACTAGACAACAGTTTTCTACTTGGAGGCCTCCCAGCTTGCCCCTGCCTCCCCTAAGGCAAGGTGGGGTCCCAGAGTCTGCTGGGAATGGAGCTCTGATAAGGGAGGGGCCCTGCCAGACATTGCATCAGGCAGCAAAACTCCACTCCCCTCACTTGCTGGGGCCCAGAGCCACGGGGCTGTCCTTCCTCCTCAAGATTGCTCACACTCCAGAGCTCCAGCTTCCTCTCCCAAGAACAAACCCCTCTAGGATCCCCTTAGGGGCCTGGGCCCAACCTCAGCCAAGAAAGACAGAGGAGAAGCAGCCAAAGGTAAAGGAGTGTCTCGCCTGAGAGGCAGTTGATGTCCACGAACTCGTGAGAAGCTGTGGGCCACCATCACAAGGTGGACCAGGGGTCAGAGGGCCACCCTGGTGGGGGTGGGGCTGCACCAGCTCCACCTGGGACAAACCCCAGCTGCCCCTCAGTCCTGTTTTGCTCTGTGGGGATAAGGGGAACACACCCTACCCCCATTTGAGAGTCGCTCTATCAGGGCCTGCTCAGCCCTGTGAGCAAAACATCGTGTGCAAACCCCAGAGCCAACCGGTGCATGAAGTACAGGGTCCCGGAGAACAGTTCTGGGCCTTCCAGCACCTCTCACACCAAGCCCGGGGCCCTGGGCGGGGTCGGTGCTGATCCTGGTCTCTGGGCTTTGCCCAGTTAAGGCCCGCAGTGGAAGCTGGTGTCCAGGATATCCAAAAGAAAAAAGTGTCCTTTCTACCACCCCATGGATCCTGAAAAAACATGGCTCTTGTCCTAACACTGCAGAATGTCAGCACCCGGAAATTTTCTAACCTACCTTTCCTCATTTTTTTATCTATAGAAATTCAGGCTCCAAGAGACCAAGGCATACCAGTGGATGATGACAAAACTCCAACTACTACGTGGGTCTCCTGTCTCCCAGGTTAGTGATGGCCCTGTTCTCCTTTATCTCTCGGACTCTCATATCTTAGCCTACTTAAAAAGCTTCATGACAGGGGCGCCCGGGTGGCTCAGTAGGTTAAGTGTCTGCCCTCCATTCAGGTCACAATCCCAGGGTCCTGGGATCGAGCCCCACGTCTGGGCTCCCTGCTCAGCAAGGAGCCTGTTTCTCCCTCTGCCCTCTGCCTGCTCTTCCCTTGCTTGCGCTTGCCCTGTCTCTGTCAAATAAACAAGCAAATAAAACCTCCTTATAGGGATGGCAAATACACAGCACACACACCACCACTCAGCAGTCCTATGCCTGAAGCAGACATCACTAATCAATCACTATCCTCTCTGCAGCTTGAGACTCGATGTAGCCTCATAAGCCTTCTCACTGCAGCACCAATCCATTAGCATTGTCCCGTGAGCAAAAAGCGATTTTTCCCTCCCAACTTTAAAGGATCCTTACTGGCTACCAAATGAAATTCCTCACCACCTCTAGTCTGGCATTCTACACTCTAACCTCACCGTGCAATGCCAGCCCACTCTTACATAAACCCTCCATTCAAGCACATGTGCCTTGTACACCCACCCTCTGAGCCTTCCATTCAGCCCATTAGGCCCTTTACTGAACAAAACACGCCAATTATAATCCATGGGAAGGTTACTAAGAACAGCGAAGACATCAAACATTTGCAAACTCCACCCCCCCTTTTTGAGAAGAATTGCTAGGGATATAAGGTTCCTACAGCCCCACCCTTCTCCTCACGTGGCTTGTGCCTTCCTGAAGGGGAGTGGAGGCGGAGTTACGGAGAGCTTAGGAAATCTCCCAGAACCACTGCCAATCCGTTCCACGCCACAGCTGGCAAAGATCTTTACACGGCCAATTTTATATTATTACTCACATGCCTTTATATGTTTTTATGAATGAGAGCCAAAACTTTAAAAAAAAGTCTCAGGGCTTCCCCACAAAATGTTTTTTGGGCTCTGTGAAAATGTGGGCAAGCCCCCTGGGGTGTGTCTTGAGTGTGAACCTATCCGCTGTGGGTACCACAGCCGGAGGTGGAGGCCGGCAGCCTAAGGAAAGCACAAGGGTAATCGAGATGATACACGGGGCCCGTTTTTCCACACATCAGACTGGAAGACGGCGTCTTCTGTGACCCTGTATGCAGGTAACGTTAGGAGAAAGAACTGGCAGAAGGGCAAACAGGCGGGGCTCGCCAAGTGCCCGCACGCCCCCCACCTCCCCCAGCCTCTGGGTCAGTGGGACGTGGGTGGAAGTGACCTGAGCGGCTTCAGGGCCTGGTCCTTCAGGGGATCCCACACATCCCTCAGGCCTTCTCTTCTCTTGCCATAGCCGCACTGGAGACCCCAGGTTCCAGCTGGCTCAGTCCAGGTCCCAAGCTGTGGACAGGAGAGCCCCCCAACCTGCAGCAGAGGTGGTGCGAGGGGAAAATAAGCCTTCGTTGGGTGAAGCCGCTGAGATCTGAGGGTCTGTCACTGAAACACGGCCTAGTCCGCCCTAACCAGCACACAGGATCCTCTTGTCATGTGCTGGAGTGTTCTTTTTGAAGGACCAGTTGGCACAACCACCCCAACTCTAAGGGTGCACACTCTTTGACCCAAAGTTCCACTTCCAGAAAATTCATCCTGCAGCTCCATGAGCACAGTCCCAACAAGGCTACACACGACGGCAAACCGTTCGTGACTGCAGAAGGCTGAAAATAATCTCAATGTCTGTTAATAGGCACAAACATAAAAACCCAAACAAAAAACTAGTAAGATAAATGACAGTCCATTTGTCCGTGCAATACTCTGCTGGGGTTAAAAAGAAAGAGGCAGGGGCACCTGGGTGGCTCAGTTGGTTAAGCGGCTGCCTTCGGCTCAGGTCATGATCCCGGCGTCCTGGGATCGAGTCCCACATCGGGTTCCTTGCTCGGCAGGGAGCCTGCTTCTCCCTCTGCCTCTGCCTGCCACTCTGCCTGCCTGTGCTTGCTCTCTTGCTCTCTCTCTGACAAATAAATAAATAAAATTAAAAAAAAAAAAGAGGCAGCTGTGTGTGGGCTGATGGGAAAGGCTGATCAACATACGAGGGATACGAACACAGGACAAGAGTGTGTGAGGTCCACTGACATCTGTGTGAAGTTGGGGTGGGGACACAGCCATGCTGGTACGCACACTGTCCCTAGAGAGGAAAACAAGAAATTGGTTGAGAGTGGTTGAGGGGAACTGGGACACGGGTGGGAATGGGGACCCATTGTTTGCATACACCTCTTGTATGGTTTGAATTTGTTACCATGTTTACTGGTTCCTCTTTCCAAAGAAAAGGAGTGGTTATAGGGGCGCCTGGGTGGCTTGGTCGGTTAAACATCTGACTCTTGGTTTCAGCTCAGGTCGTGATCTCAGCCCCACACTGGGCTACGTGCTAAGTGTGCAGCCTGCTTAAGACTCTCCCTCTACACCTCCCCCAGCTCATGCTCTCCCCTGCCCCACCCGGGGAATGCGCTTAAGCCGTGCACAGCAAGCAATCCTCAAGCGGTGACCCAACGCCAATCAATTGGTATTGACTACCTAGAGCTCTGTGAGAAGACTGAGGTCAAGCTTGTTCACCAAGAGACAGAACATGGTGGTTGATTAGTGATGTCTGCCATGTGTGTAGGATGGGAAAGGGTAGACACAGGCGTCAAATAGTGGCCACTTTTACTTTAGGAGGATAGCCTAAGAAGGCTAGGAATCTCTGAGCCATGGAATTCTATTCTTCCCTCCTTCCTCATGTGGTCTATGATTTTCATTTTGGTCATGCTCATTACTACAAACTTCTGTGCTCATTTGTGGGCTTGGAAGCCTTTGTTTTTAGTCTGATTGCTCTGCAATAGTTCAACCAGAAATGCGTGCAAGTCTGTATCCATGCCTATGGGTGCATCAGATCAGAGGTGAACATGTTCAGGAGAAGCCCGCGACAGCCGTGGGGGGAATGGGGGTGCCTTTCCCTATGGTCACACAGCTTTCCCATCTTGCTCTGCCCCTTTGCAAAGATTAACTCCACTACAGCATTTCTGGGACCCCTGGGTAGGAAAAAGCTCTCAACGCATAAGCTCAGGAGCCCCTTCCCGCTCTAGCCTCCTTACT
The DNA here is from genome assembly GCA_004024625.1 of Mellivora capensis. Taxonomy (NCBI): domain Eukaryota; kingdom Metazoa; phylum Chordata; class Mammalia; order Carnivora; family Mustelidae; genus Mellivora; species Mellivora capensis. The sequence continues at coordinate 27,199 of PISX010005166.1, read as the reverse complement.
GACCTTTCTTGGGAGACTTCAAACCTTTCTGTGCTTTGAGTATTACACGCAACTTGGATGAATGTTGGGAATACTGAGTGAAAAAAAGCCAGTCTCCAAAGGTTACAGACTGCATGATCCCTTTCATGTCAAATTCTAGCAATGACGAAATTGTAAAGAGAGAAGCACAGATCAGTACTGTCAGGAGCTAAGGCAGGCGTGGGGGCAGGCAGGAAGTGGTTACAGCTATAAAAAGGGTACCACGAGGGACCTCCGTGGGGCTCTATCTTATGTGTCAGTCAGTGTCAGTGCCCTGGCTGTGAACTTACGCGAGAGTTTTGCAAGATGTTACAAGGGGAATTGGATGCACGGGATCTTTCTGCATGATTTTCTAAAATTGCACGTGTATCTGTAATGATCTCAAAACTGAGAGCATTTAACAATTGGGGAGGACAGACTACACTTGCCATGATGAACACCGGGTGACATCTGGAATTACAGAACCAGTATATTGCACACCTGAAACGAACACAGCACTGCAGGTTAACTCACTGAAATAGAAAGAAAAACTTAAAAAATGTAAAAAGCTTAACTGAAAAGAGAAGGAAAGGAAAAAGTCTCTTATCACAGAGGCAGGGTCAAAAGGGGACTCTGGAAATACAGCTGGAGACGGGCAGTAAGACTGAGCAGAATGGCCGTCCTGGGGCAGAGACTGGACTAGTTGAATCCAAATTGGAACCCTGAGCTTAGCTTTTTGTAGAACCACGACTGGCCATACCCCTGGGGTCTGTTCATGTGCAAGGATATGCTTGGGGGCTTTTTGTGGGGGGAGGCTGAGTGAGGATGAGGAAGCCCCATCCTCAGAGCAGGGAAGAGAAAGGGGGGACTGGAGGGACCCACACAGTCTGTGACAGCCCCCCCCCCCCCCATTGGCTCGAAGGCCTGGCGTGGGCTCTAAGGAGGAGGAGAGATACTGGGAGCAAGCAGAGGGTCCCTGTGAGGCTACAGGAGACTTGGTGTGCAAACAGCGCTGCCAGTGGGCCCAGAGACCCCGGGGAGAGCTCAGTAGGTTGGCCAGGCTCGGCCTTGGCCATGGTGTTAACACAAGCACTCACAGTGAGGATGTGGGACCTCTGGGTTATCTCTGAACCACTCCTGGGATTGACCAAGGGGTGGAGCAAGCTCCCAGCTGCTTTCGGGCCTTGGTGCAGCTCCCAGGCAAGGAGGAAGGAGCAGGAAGAGGGTTTGACCTAAGGAGGAACTTGTAAAAAGCTGAAAGTCTGGGAAAGTACCTAGAAGCCTCTGGATGATAAAAGCCAGGGATAGGGCAGGACCCGTTAACTCATCTGCAGAGTACTTGCTCTGGGTCACGCAGGGGCTGAGGTGTTGACTGCAGAGGGAGGGAGAGACACAGTCCCTGTCCTAGAGGAGCTGAATAAAGATGAGCTAACCTGACCAACAACGTGAACGAGGCACTTCCAAGCACTTCACTCGCGTAAAGGAATTTGGTCCTCAGCACAACTGGAGGAGGAAGGTGGGGCAGCGCCCTCCTTGCTACCACCCCCCACCCCCACCTAGGGCAAGGAAAGGCCAAACACCGGCCCTTGGGCACAAGGCAGAGCTGGGTTTTGAACCCAGGCAGTCTGGCTCCACGGTTCAGGAAGGCAACTACTGTGTCCTATCACTGAGCGACCAGGTTTAACCCAGGCATGGGAGATGCATGGCAGCAGGCAGCTCAGAGTTCCAGGCCGGGAACTTGGCTGCCCCGACCTGTCACCTACTTGCTACGTGACTTTGGTCAACTCTCTAGACCTCTGCCTGTCTCACATGCCTCAAAGAGACACACGTGACCTCCAATACAAGGTTCTTGGCGTCTTGGAAGAAACATCCTTTGAAGGCACAAGGCCTTTGCTGGCCTCCCGGAAAATGGGAGCTTGCTGGCTGTCCCAGATAAGCAGCTGTTGCTGGCTGAGGGTGACAGCTGAGTAGAATGCTGCTGCTCCTGCCCAGGCCTGTGGCCGGCTTGTGGCCAGGGGCAGATCCCAGAGGCAGAGTGGCCCTGAGAGACGGTGTGATGACAGGCAGCAGAGAAGATAGGGGGATAGTGCTTGTGGGCTCCCCGCTCTCCCAGAATCCAGTTCAATCAAGTGTGGCATTCCGGGGTACCTGGGTGGCTTAGTGGGTTAAAGCCTCTGCCTTTGGCTCAGGTTATGATCTCGGGGTCCTGGGATCAAGCCCCGCATCGGGCTCTCTGCTCAGCGGGGAGCCTGCTTCCCCCTCTCTGCCTGCCTCTCTGCCTACTTGTGATTTCTGTCAAATAAATAAAATCTTAAAAAATAAAAATAAAAAAACAAAAAACAAATGTGGCATTCCACCTGGGGGCCAACCTGGCCCACCCCAGCTTTCCTCCACCTGCCCAACCCCCCTCTCCCGCAACCCACCCCAGCCAAATGGGCCCCACCATTAACAAAGGACACAGGAAAGAGCGCAGTGGGGTGAGCCTTCAGATGCATATCTGTCTGGCTACAAAGAGGGGAGGGCAGAGAGGTGGGGGACACCAAGTGAGGGGAGGGGTTCTTCCTGCTCCAGCTCAGCCACTCACTAGCCTCGTGACCCCAGCTGACTGCCTCACCTCTGTGCCTCATCTGTAAAACAGAGTTAGTAAGAGGCCCGTATTCGTTCCCTGTAGCCGCTGTTAACACACCACCATCAACTCAGCAGCTTAAAACAACCTGTATTTATTAACCTGAAGAGTTCTGAAAGTCAGAAGTCCAAGACCAGTTTGGAGTAAAATGAGGGTGTCCACAGGCTTGCCTTCCTTCTAGGGGCCCTAGGGAGAAAATCTGCTTCTTTGACTTTTGCAGCGTAGCTTCTAGAGAAGCTACCTGCTTTCCATGGCTCATGGCCCCCTCATCCGTCTTCCAAGCTAGCAATGACTGGTTGAATCACTTTCTTCAGGCATCACTCTGACTTCTTCTGTCATCCTATCTCCCTCTTCTCAGGACCTGTATGCTGACGTTGGGCCCCCTGATAATCTGGGGTCATCTCCCTATCTCAAAATCCTTAACTTAGTTCCACTGCAAAGTCCCTTGACCTTGGGAAGTAACACAGCCTCGGGGTGGGGGAAGAATTATTTATAGACATTTTCGGGGAGTCATTATTCAGCCTCCCACAAGCATCTCCCTCATGAAATGGGGATCACCAGTTCCATGCTTAGCAAGCTTAGCGTCTAACCAGTAAGAGGCCCAAGATGCTTAATCCCAGCTGGGAATGAGGATCCCTTTGAGAGCTTTTACAAAATAGCAGGGCCTGCGGTGCACTCTCGAAGATGGGCGGGGGCAGCGGCTGCACGATGGAATTTGTAGAAGCTCCTTATTGACTCTGTTGGGCAGCCAGGGATGGGGTGACTCTAAGAGGCACTGAATTCATGTCAGCCATTATTCTTACTCCCCACAGCTACGGAGCACTGAGCCGCCGCGCCCAGCCACTGTCCAATAGATGTTTGTTGAATTACACAGAACTGAATCACTCCCGGGGCCTCGAACTGCCCCCGGGATGGGATAGGAGGGGTGAGTGGGTTTCTCACTGTCACTTCAGGGCCTGAAGAATGAGGTTCTGTGGCCAGAGGCTGAGGACTCGATCCACTTCACACCCAGAAATGGCTGCCTGGGGGAGGCGGGTGTTGGAGTCTGTCCTCCTCCCCGAAGTCCAGTCAAGGGGGCCCGCCCTGGGCAGAATCCAGTCATCAACGGGCCATTGTTAGTGGAACAGAGGGGCTCTGTGCCCATTTAACACTTCCCTCCCTCACGAGGCTGCTCCCAGCTGAGGGCTGGCTTCTAGAGGACTGCATGGCTGGGGAAGGGGCCCCAAGGCTGTGAAGGGGGAGGATTAGAAGTGGGGGCTGAGAGTTCCCTGGTTAGAGGAGCAGAGGCAGCTTAAGACCTAGCCAGGCTGTTGCACGGGTGCTGTTGCACGGGCTTCCCTGCCATGCCAGGAAGAGGTTCCGGGGAAAGCTGGGGACCCAGGGACAGCCACTGAAACCTAGCAGACCCCAACCAGAGGGAGGGGAAACAGCTTTCTCCATGGGGTGGTCATGCTTGACTTACCTTCTTCCCTTTAAAAAACCAGAAAAGGTGAAATCTACATGGTAAATGGCACCTTTCATTGCCTAAAGAGGAACAGTGTTTTCAAAAGGGCTGGGAGGGTTTTATGTTCTGCTGGGGATTTAAGAGGTAGGTAATTCAACCAGGGCTGGGCATAAATGTGCCTTTGCTTCGCAGACGGTTTCTGCATTCAGACTTGGTATGAATAGCGTGAGCTGGGTTTCAGGAGAGTGGTGTTCAAGATCCCGAAGACACTGCCTGACCAGCACCCTCAAAACATGTCAGAGACCCAAACTCTTGTGTTAGCCATCAGCGGTTCTCATCTGCTGACTAAAGCAAATCCTCTGAAAACAGGGCCTTAAAAGACAATCTCGGAAGGTTGGATCTGAGTGGGGTCTGGGGCCAGCAGCAGCCACCGCACCTGGTAGCTTGGTGGAAATGCACATTCTCCACAGACCTGTTCCACCAGAATCTCAGGGGGGTGGGCAGAGCAAGCAGTTCCAGCAAGCTCTCCAGGTGAGTCTGGTGTAAAGTTTGAAGATCACTGTTCTGGGGGAATAGTTTTCAAACTGTAGCTCACAATCAATTTGGTAGCTCAATAAGCTTTTTAAAAAAAGTTCTCCAGGATGGTGTAGAACTGAAAATATGAGTGTATCATGTGTGACACAGATATATAGGGGCTCCATAAGACTTTTGTTTCAGTTCTGTGTATCTTTGTCTGAGGTTTTGGTCCAAAGACTGAAAACCACTGTTCTGGAGCTGGTATGTACCAAATTCAACCGGCTCCCCTTTTGTAATTGGTCTTATTTATTTTTTTTTTAAAGATTTTATTTATCTATTTGACAGACAGAGACCACAAGTAGGCAGAGAGAGGAAGGGAAGCAGGCTCCCTGCTGAGCAGAGAGCCTGATTCGGGGCTCGAATCCAGGACCTTGGGATTAGGACCTGAGCCGAAGGCAGAGGCTTTAACCCACTAAGCCACCCAGGTGCCCCTATCAGGAGGTTTTAAAGGGCAGAACATCTGGGTTACCCCCGCCTTCAAGCAGCCCCTCCCCCTGTCCCCACCACGCTACCCTCATGAACACAGGGAACAGATGAGAGGGGCTGCTTTGGGGCACACAGTGTCCTTAGAACACGGTCCTAAAAGTTAAACTAAACTGTGCACTTCCCCAGGTTTATAAAACTTTCTGCTTCTCTACTGTCCCCTCTTCTATATATATGTGCCTAGAGAAGTACAAGCACAAAATAGCTAACTGGTTACATCTGGGTGGTGGAACTGAGGGGTGCGTCGTTGCTTTCTTCTATTTGCCCCTTTTACTTGAATTTTGCTTAGTAAGCATCTACCACTATTATAAAAACTCTGAAGTCATTCCTTAAAAAAAAACAAAAAACTGAGGGTCCATTTCTGGGTGGAAATAGAGACAAAGAAAGGCATTTTCACGGGAGGGCAGGCAGCCATTAAGCCCAGGGGCCAAGCTGCCTAAGGGGCCATCGTGCCTGGCCAAAATCTACCCTAAGGCTGAACCCAAATCCCACTGTCCCCAGAGTGCTCCCTGATCTAGTCCCCACAGCCATAACCAGTCCCCCAGAGGAACAGCACTGCATATCCTCCCCGAACACACACCTCTGTCACCCTTTCCTCCTTAGAAGCGCTTTTGCTCCTCCTGGTCCTCAGGCCAGCCCTGTACCCAGCCTGGATTTTTACCACCACCCTTGCCTTCATTCTCCAGATGAGAGCACAAGGTTCAGAGGAGCTAAGCAACCTGCCCAAGGTCACCCAGCTGGAGATACAAGGCCAAGACATGGAGGGCAGGGTCTGCTGCCATTCAATCTCCAGCACACTGCTCTCCTGGCACTCTTTCTTTCTCTACCTTGGTCAATTCTTATGAATTAGAGTTAACATTTGCTATATAGCACCACATAAATATTTCAGGAAAGAAGGGAAGGATGCAGAGAGAAAGGGAGGGAAGGGGGAAGATGAGAGGAGCGGGGAGGACAGGGGAGGCCTAGGTCACCCTCAGTCTCACCAGGAATGGCAGTGGAGAAAGGTGGACCTGTCCGTGTGAGCCCCAGCACCTAGGGGACCCTGAACATGCTCTCAGACTGGCCAAGAGGCAGTATGTTTGGTCAGATCTCCAGTGTGGGGCCCTGACCCCATAGGCCACAGCTACAGGCCCCAGCCCAGTCAGACAAGAGGGGAAAATGGAAGAGAGGCAGCTGGGAATGCAGGAGAATGCCACCCTTGGAAGCTAAGGGGCCATGCTGGGGCTGCGGGGGCCTTTGTGTCTCATGAGTGGAGTCCAAGGTGACTGCTTAGGGTGGCTGGGATGTGGCTGCCAGCACAGCCTGGGAGGGAGCACTCATCAGCTTAGCAATGACCCCGGGGCAGGGGTCACACTAACTGTCAGGGACAGCTACTCTCCAGCTGTGCCTTTCACCTAATATCCATTTGTACTTTTCCTGTTGTGTACCATGGGCATGTATTACTTAATTTATAAAATTTAATCAAACTAAAAAAAAAAACATTAAAAGCAGGTACCAGTTTTCTACCTATAGAAGTAGAGGCAAAGTTCTTTTGGGATGAGACTCTCATTTTGGAAGACATTTTTTTTTTAAGATTTTATTTATTTGATAGAGATCACAAGTAGACCGAGAGGCAGGCAGAGAGAGAGGCAGAAGCAGGCTCCCCGCTGAGCAGGGAACCCGATGTGGGGCTCGATCCCAGGACTCTGGGATCATGACCTGAGCCGAAGGCAGAGGCTTTAACCCACTGAGCCACCCAGGTGCCCCATCATTTTGGAAGACATTTTAATAGGCCTTTGAATTTAAGCCGAGGCTAAGCCAGAAAGGACAATCCGGAGACAAGAGAAGTGAAACAGCCTCTATAGTCAAACTTAAGTCTACTTTCCCTGCAAGAAAAGTGACAGCTGCCCAGAAATTCTTACTGTAGTGGTTGGAGGGAGTACCTGGATTGGGTCCCCTCTCTTCTGGGTGTGGGGGGGATGGCCACCCCTGAAGCCTGAGGGGTCCTGGAGACTAAGGGGGGGCAGGGTCAGGAGAAACCACCCTGCAGACCATGGAACCCTGGGGGATCCCCACATATCTGTGGAGAGGGCCCCTGGGGGTGGGCTAACCTGGGACTTGGGCATTAAAAAGGGGACGAGGGACCCCTGAGAATCTGGCCCCTGTTCCTCGAGTCACATGCCAGGGTAACCCCTAAGCCAGGTATCTGGTGGAGGCCCTTTGTTTCCAGGCCAGACCCACTAAGGTGGGCGGGCACTCTGGTGGGGGAAGGGCCCAGCCTGGAAGCCTGCAGAGGGCCCCTATGGCTTCGAAAGTGCTCCTAGAAAATGGTAACTCATACTCTTCCCTCACCCCAGAGGGTCATTCTCGTGGCAAGGCAACACGGGAGCCCAGTGACTACAGAATGAATCTGAAATGCAAGCCTGAGAACAGAGCTGGCCGGTACCGGTGTCAGAGGGGAGCCTAGCTCCCCCCTCCTGTCCTTGCAGATGGAAGACTGGGAAGACTTCACAGTCTCGTTTCTCCCCTTTCCGGCCAAAGGAATTCAGGTGAGCCAGAAAAGCTCTCTAAGCTTCAGTGTCCTCACCTGGAAGATGGGGCTAACCATGCCTCCTTCGTGAGGTTGTGGAGGGGGGGCACCATTTTGCACAGGGCTGGGCTCCAGCTAGGGCAGCTGGGGCAGCTGGGGCAGGCGGAGCTGGGAGCCCCAGCAGCAGCTGCTACAGCCTGGCATCCTGCGCCTGCAGGCGGGGCTGAGGAAGCTGGCGCTCAGCCCCTCTCTTGACTCACACTCCTTTTCCAGGTCTGGCCCACCAAAACCAGAACAGACACCCCCTGCACCCCTGTGTTCCTTCCAGAGAGGTAAGATTCACCCCCACAGGGCCACATAATCAGGGTCTGCACGGCCAAGGAGCTGGGTGTTTTCTGCCACTTCCTTGGAGATCCAACATCTCCTGAAACTGTGGGGAGTGATTCACACTACTGAAAGATGAAAACTCTCTGGGCACTTCCTGTCTGCGCCACACCATTTGGCAGGCCTAGGTTCATACACCCTACCTCCTGTGACTCACTTCATTTTGCAGCTGGATCGCAGAGTGGCTAAGAGAGTAGGCACAGCTAGAGTTGGACAGCTGAAGGTTTGCAGTTTGGCTGTGTGACCTTGGACAAGTCACCTACCCTCTCTGGGCCTCAATGTTGGCATCTGTAAAATAGGGCTACCTCATGCAATAAGACTGATGCAAATAAACCACTCAGCCTGAGAATGCTTAGTCCATAAAGCGCTCTCAGATAACTGTACCTACCAGGAAGACAGAGTGCTGGGGACACAGCTCAACCAGGCTTTACTTTTTAAAAGTGCTTCCAACACTGGAATGCCCAGAATTCCAATCAGAGGCCTGGCAAGAATATACTTTTCGAAGTTCCTCATGCCTATCACCACTTCTAGAAGCTTCTGCCACAGCTGAGCTTACGAGTAAGGGGGTAGGAGGAAGCTGACCTGGCCTGGCTACTCCGGGCCGGAGGGTCCCTTGCAGGACTTTGGGCAAACGGTCATCAGAGAACCAGAGGGCAAGAGAGCAGACTGGCAGGTAGGCGGCAGACCATGAGACTCAGTGAGGTCATGCTTTCCCAGAATGACTCAGTAGTGCCCCTAGGCTATAAATGGTGAGCTTGTGTGCTGTGGCCTCAAGGCCTCCCTATCTCCGTGCCATCCCCGCCCTCCCTGTGGCTTGCAAGGTATCTCTCTTTCCCCATCTTCTCCTGTCCCCCCCTTCCCCCAGGGGCCCATGACTACAGCATCAGGGCACAGCTCCGGGCTGTGACCCCCATGCTGCCTTTGTCATGTCTCTCTAATCTCCACACGGATTTGTGAACTGCCAGACAGACTTGGATTTCGTTACTGCCTTCGACTCCTCCTGGCCAAGTGATCTGGGGTGGGTCAACCTGCCTCTCTGAACCTCAGTTTCCTCAACTGGAAAATGGACACATGGCTAACAACCTTGCTGGGCTGTATTGGTCTTAGTGAGATGGTCTGAAACTACTTGGCACGAAGCAGGCGCTTAGCAAATGAAAAGTATGGCATTCAAGGGCCTCGATGATCTGACCTCAGTTGACTTTTCTAGCAGCATTTATTTAAAAAATAAGAAATAATAACTCATTCTTCTCGAGGCTTACCGTACGCGAGGCACTGCTTTGAACACTTGTATAGGGACACATTTTATTTTCTTATTACCCCCATGTGATGGGTACTGTTACATCTCCATTTTACAGATGAGAAAACTGAGGAACAAGAGATGAAGCACTTTGACCATGGTCACAAAGCAGGCGAGGAGCAGGACTCCCCTCCTCTTGCCAGCAGCCCACCTGTGTGGGCTCATCACAGCTGGACCCGAAGGTGGTTACCTATACCCAAGTCTCCTCTCCCCTTCCAGCCTGGGGCCACCTTCCGCCACCCCCAGGCCACCCTGCACAGTGTCGGGCTTGAGCAGGCATGCAGTACCTGCACAGGTGAGGCCCAGGCTGAAGCACCTAATGTGTGCTCCCTGGGAGGTGGGGAGGCGAATCTAGCACTCGGGGGGACCTCCCTACTTCTGCAAGAACGTCTTGAGGGCTGCAGCTAGAACCAGCCCCCCTCTGCTGGGCTTCCTCTTCTCTGCTGGGGGAAAGAACTCAGCCACAGGAGGCCTACATTGCCTGGGGGGCAGGTCTGAACCCTGAAGGGGCTGGAAAGACATCCTTCTGTAAGGGGACAGACCTGAGAACCACTTGCTGATGGGGTTGAGCAGTGGGGCACCCACCACCCTACCTAATTCAAAGGTGCCTCCAGAAGGGTTTCAGGCCCATTGTCAGGACCCCAGCCCAGCCCAGCACATAGGATAACGCCTGCAACAAGAGGTCACGTGCCCAGGGTCCCACTCTCCGGTTTCCACCCAGTCCCACACAAAGCCTCTGGTCCACATCAGCTGCTTCCTCCAACTCACACGACTCCCCCCACCTTGCCCAGACTCTGACCACTCCCCTACCACCCTGGGAGGATGGACACTGTCCTATCCTGCGTGGTGAAGCTTCGTGTCCCATCTGTTGCTCTCGGTTCCACTGTCAGTTAGGGACTCAAGGGGGACACCAAGGGGAGCAAGACAAACGCTGTTCTCACAGAGCTCGCTGCCCACAGGAGACCACAGACCATGAAAGCAGCCATGGCCACACAGTGCGGTGAAGTGTAATGAGAGGAGGCAGGTAGCCACAGGGAGAGCTGCTGACCTAGGCTTCCAGAGGGGACACTCAAGGGGAGGCCAGAGGCTGAATGGGCGCCGGCCACAAGGAAGGAGAGGCTAGAGAGGCTACAGAGAGCAGGATGCCTGCGTCTGGGGAGTGAGGACAGTATGGAACAGAGAACAATGCAGACAAGGGGAAGGGAGGCTGGGCCATATGATCCACATCACAGGGCCCATGGAAACCACCTGTGCCCAGAGCAGCTTGGCACCTACTCCAGGGTGGGGGTCTGTCTTGCTGGAATACCCCTAACCTGCCAGCTCCTCCTCGCCAGTTTAAATCCCTTCCCCTGCCATCTGTGCCACTTCCTGAGCCCAGGTCATTGCCAAGGGGAAGCAGCGATCGGCCGATGGTGGTCGGCCTTGCAGAAGAGGCCCTCCTACCTACCATCAGGAGTGCTCTGTGCAGGTCAGCCTGGGGGGCAGGCCGGGGGCTAGAACCTCCGCCCGCAGGGCCCTCACAGGGCTGTGGTGACCCCCGAAGCCAGCCTCCCGAGCCGCGGGGTCAGAAAGCAGCGGTCCGGCCCAGCCCGGCCTGTGATGAAGTGACTGTCCTCTCAGGCCGCAGCTCCCACAGTGTGGCTCACACCCAGCGGGGCCCGGAGCGTGGCTCTGTATGCTCACACCAGCTGGGGGATGTGGGCCACCTCTCCTGCCTATCGGCTTCTGGGTGCCTGTCTGCGAAATGGCAATCCCAGGGTGCCTCCTCCACGAGCGTCCTGTTGAGAACCGAGTGAGTGCATGCCCAGGAGGCCTGAAGGGTACAGTCCCCACTCGGGCTTCCTGTGTACTTGACCGCTAGGCACCTGCACCATACCTGCACCACACGTGGAGGACAGGAGGAACTTGTGGAGAGCAAACAGCTCCTCTCAGATTAAAAAAAAACAGGGGACCTGACCTTCCCAGTCACGGGTGTTTTGGTTCTTCATTCTGCACCCCCCCCCCCCAGGCTGACTTCCCCTTCCTCACAGGTGCTAGGTTTCTATCTCAGGGCTCTTCAAGTAGGTCTGTCCTTGACCCTGCAGTGATGAGCCCCGGGCTGTGTCCAGAGCAGAGCCAGGCCCCCATGGCCCAGCTCACATGCCCTAGGCCTGTGAAATGCCTTGCTGAAAATTGGTGCCGTCTGGGGGGGGGGGCGGGGACACCACAGTTTGTTTTCAAAATATTTCCTCAGATAGCGCTGCTTTGGCTCAGACCCCTCAGCACTTTCCAGTACAAAGGGTTTGATTCCACTCACTGATAAGTTTGTGGATACCTCTCTGAGAAGACTTGTGAACTTGAGTCTGAGTATCTGGGGCAGGGGTTGTGTGGTGAATCATACTTTAACACTGGCCTACTTGTGCGTACAGGCACATTTCTAAACTCCTCACATCAATCCACTGACAGCCCTATTACCTGTGACCTATTACTGATTAGGAAACTAAGGCCCAGAGAGCTTAAGTAACTAGCCCAAGGTCACACAGCTACTAAGCAGGACTGTAAGCATTCCGGCTTTAGGACATGTGCTCTTAACCATTACTAAGTTGGGATGATTGTGTTGCACTTACAAATGTTTTGGTATATAATGTGCACATGTATTTACTGAAATATCTCTGGGTGGTGGGCCTGAGTGAGAGAGAGAGTGTGTGTGTGTGTGTGTGTGTGTGTGTGTGTGTGTATGTATTTCAGCCCGTGATAACGTGATGGCCTGTGAGTATGTGGTTTGCAGCCTCTCTCCCCCCAGGGCTGCAAGTTATGGGGCTCACCCCCAATTCTCTCTCAGCAGCCTGGCGGCAGCATGACAACCAACCTCCCCCCAAGCTTCCTAGCCAGAGGCGGGACCCAGAGCCTCCCAGCAGTGTCTGCTCCCCAGATCCCAGAGGTTTCAGTTTGCCGACCCAGCTTGATACAGTCACAAGCAATGGAAAGGCCCCTCAGCCATTTTCTGGGTCCCAGTCAGGAACTCCCCCCACCCAGAGCCCTGGTTCTCCCTTTTCACAAGACGCTGCTTGGCTTTACAGTGGGTCAACTAAATGTACTGGAGTTATTAAGCGATCATGAATTCGCTTCCTACCCTATAGACATAGCAACTACTAACACGGGTGCTAGAGCTCCTTGAAACCTCTGGTGTGAACTTACACCACCAGCACCCGACCCTTAAGCTGATAGGGCCTAATCTAATATGACTCCGGCCAAAAGCAAAGAACCTTGACATTCGAGTTAGCCCCCAAAGCCTTTCAAGGTAAATGTACAGGTTTGAAGAGTTTCTTCACATGTGAGCCCCACCTTGTGTGGGGAGGGGAGCACAAGAGGGGAAAATTAGCTTTGGTCCATCTACTCTAGACATTTAAGACACAAAACTTCATCAGGTGCCACAAAACTGGAAAAAGCCCCATCATTATCTACCACCAAAGTCCAACTCACCAACCAGGAGACCACCCTCCGCCTCGCTGAGTAGGACCGCCTCGCCAGGAGACTTTCAGATGGAGCAGGGCTGAGTGGACCCTGTAGGCGGCCTTTCCTCCCTCATGTTCCTCCTGGTCCCTGCAGCTAGCGTGCCAACCTCCCGCAGCACAAGGACAGGGCAGCAGTCTGGTTCCCTGACTTTTGAGGCTCCCAAGTCAAGGAGGGGCTGGACAGGGAGGGGGAGGGAGGGGGGAGCTGGTGAAAGCAGCCAGTGAGCCAGGTGTAACCATGGGAGGCCAACACGGAGCTGGCCTCTGGGAGGCCAGGCTGGCCTCTGGGAGGGCTGTTGACTTGTGGTATTCAGGAGATGCTCAACTGGGAACTGGCTTATTTACTTTCCACACTTTCCTCCAAATCCTTTTCAGAGTCCTCTAGAACCCCAGTGATAAATGTCTCGGGGCCCAGAGAAACCCACAGACCTGCAGCACACAGCCATCTTTGTGGAACAAGGAGAGAGGCAGGGTAGGGGAAATGTGGAGGGGAGAGCCAAGTCGGGGAGGAATGAGGGGGTGCTGTTACTGGTGGCCGGGGGCTCCCGTTGCCTACCTGCCTCCTCTCTCCATGGCGGTGGATAAGCGGAGTGCGGGGAGCAACTGGCCAGATCTGGGGCAATGGAACCCAAGACTGAGCGTGTCTACCTCCAGCACAGAACACACTGTCCAGCAGGCCAGGGACCACCCCACCCCCAGCCATGGAAGCCACATGCTCAGGCAGAACAAGCAGCATTCTATCTCGTATTTAGTCATCAGAGAAGAGATGACATTTCTTACTTCTGTTTAAGGAATGAAACGCGGAGCTGTTTTCTTTTCATGACAGGCAGAGACCTCTGTGAACCTTTCCTCATGGCAAGGATTCCCTTGGCTCCCCTGCTTTATGACTTCCCAGCAGAGGTGCTCACCCGCACCCTTCCCTGGGCTTCACCCATCCCCTGACCATGGTCCCCAAGGACGTCCATGTCTCAGACGATGGGATAGAGCCAGGGTACAAAGATGAGCGCCCCTGTCCCTTGGGTGGGGCAGCTTCTCCCCATACCCAGTCTCCCAACTTCTATCCTGGCCAGCATGCCCACTCAGCAGTGGAGGCGGGAGAGGGTTCTAATACCTACAGCTCAGCTCGGTCAAGGTTCTTGGACTCCCCCACGTGGGCTTCCTGGGGAAGGTGGACAGGGCCTGCTGGGTAGTGATCAACCTCTGCTCCTTATTTAAGGTTACATTTTTCCTGTGTATGGACACCTTGGGCAGAGTCATGAGAGGTACCCCTCTTGGCCCTTATGGGGTACAAAGTACCAACCAGACTGAGGACAGTCGCCCCTAAGCACCTGCAGGGGTGCCTGGAGGCAGCACAGCCTGCAGTTCCCTAGCTTTGTGAACCTCGGGCATCCACTGCACCTCTCTGAGCCTCATGTCCGCATCTGTAAAGTGGGGACAGTAACCACTGTCCCTCTGTGGGACATGTTATTACCCCCACCCCAGCCCTGCCCCACCCATCTCTCCAGGGACCAGAAACCACCCCAGGGCACGCAGCAGGCATGGGAAGGATAGCCACCACATGTTCCTTTACGTTCAGCAGGGAGGAGGTGGCAGGTGAGGGCTGATTTCCCTGTGGCCACTCTGGTGAGGGCTGAAGAAAGAAGGAACATAATAATCCATTTGAGAATGTCTGCCTGGCCATTTCTCACAAACCCAAACTTATCACTTGTATGGTCACAAGTGGCAGCTTTGTCCCAACTTCTCTGCTAAGCAGCAAATCATCTTTCAATTAAGTATCTCCCTCTACTCACTTCTGAATCTCTTGTCATTTCCAGACTCCAGTCCTACATGGAAGGTTCTAGCAGCCCAGAGCCACCCAGATTTTGATTTCCCATGGCCCATGGTGTAACCCAGTCTGGGCAGTGTGTGTGGAAAAAGGACTGCAGTCAGAGGCCCCAGGACCCTGTTAGTAAGTAGCCCGTGTTGCTTCTTTGTTTTTGTGGAAAACCAGTAGGGACCATAGAGATGGCCTGGCATGGTGGAGACAGCTTGAGTTCCAGAGTCAGGCTGTCCAGGTTCAAATCCCAGCTTAGTTCCTCAACAGCTGTGTGACTCTGAAAAAGTTACTTAACTTTTCTGAGCCTCAGTTTCCTAATCTGCAAAAGAGGGATAATATGCTAACTTCGTAGGGATGTAGGGCTCAATGAGACAATGTACACAGAGCTCCTGATTCACAGAAGACACAGGGCAGGAAGGTGATACAGGGAAGGACTGGCTGCAGCATTCCACCTGAAATTGGAGACAGCCAAGTCCTGGTCACTCCCATCTCTCATCTGGGGCCACAGTTCTGGTGCTGCCCACATACTTTGCTAATTTCAGTACGGAGACCACAAAGGGGCAGGGGAATGACACATTTCCTTGTGATTCCATGCCCAGGTTGTCCCATATCCTTGCACGCTCTCAATCCCATGGCAGCAGGGAATCTCTCCCAAGACTGCTTCTAATCCCCGTTCCAGGAACATGAGATGTGTCAGCTCCTCTGGGAGAACTCACGCCAGCTGGCACGAAGGAAACCACCCTATGCTCAGTGCAGGGACTGTGACTACCCCTCCACCCCTCCACCTGCTGCCACTGCAGAGCCAAGCCCCTGCTGCTGGAGGACACAGCTCCTAGACCCTTCATGAGACCCATTTCCAGCCAGGCCAGCAGGAGCCAGGAAGAAAACACCAAACATCATCCCCTGCTTAGCCAGATGTACACATGGAGACATTCCTACTGCCCCTCTTAATAGGAAGCACAGGCCAATGATGAGATTCAAGTCCCCATTACCAGCCCACATGGCAATGTGAACCCGCTGCCTGGGCCACATCTCCAGACAAATCAGGCAGGGCTCCCTGGAACCACTCAGGGCCCCTTCCTCGGCAGGAAGGCTGATTCCAACCCAGCTGAGGCCACCAGGCTTGGCTCATAATGAGTCCTTAGAAATGATTGGTGGTATAAATCCTCCAACAACTACTGAGTACCCACTATGTGCCAAGCATGGGGCCAGGTCCAGAACAATCCCTGAAACGTCCTGGGGCCTCAGCACACCAGGGCATCTTCAGATGTAGTGAAAATAGCGCTTCTGCACTGCCCTGATTTCCTCCTGACCTTAGGAGTCTTCAACATCCCCCACCCGGTGTACACACACACATCCAGGGCTGGAATCTCCTCCGCAGGCCCTCCTGGAGGTCCTCTGAGGAAGCATATCCGGGGGTTGGTGGTCTGTGTACTTTCCTTGGCAAGCCCTGTCACTGCCACCACTCAGCTGTCCGGCGCTGCGCGGCATCGGCCTGCAGCCTTTCCCACTCCGCTCACAGAGCTCAGCACGCTGGGTCCCGAGTTTGTGAATCACTCCCCCCTCTCTCCCGGCCTCGCCTCCGGAAGGGCTGCGCACACCCAGACACATCACCAAGACACCGAGTTTCCACACCGGACTCGCTGCTGATGAACCCCGAGATCCGACTGCAGTATCCGCCTTCCTCTCCCCACTTCCAGCCTCGGGGTTGCCGGCCACGACTTTCAAAGACAAGACAGCCCCTCCCCCGGCCCATAGCATTTTGGGGGCTCCTCACTGGGGGGCTGTAGGGGCACCAAACAAAGACCGTAGATTTATCTGCGGGCGGGAGAGCATGCTTGGTCTCAAGATCCAAACCCCGGCGCCCCCGGAGCTGTACATTTCGGCCTGCAGCGTGTGCCGGGTCGGTGTGGCGTGTGCTCCCAGCGAGAGCGCCGTGTGTCTGTGGCTTGAATGACGATGAGCTGCGAGTACCTGGCAGCTGTGAATCTGAGTGCGGGCTGGGTCTGGGGGTCGCGGGTGCCTGCGTGGAGTTCCCCCTGAGCCGGGAACTCCCTGCCCCACGCTCCCTTTCGCTCCCTCTTCCTTCAAAGTTTGGCGGGGCGCCCAGACGGGGAAGAATTGGGGGGCGCACGGCTGGGCCCTTGGCCGGGCCTCGGAGGCGGTTCCGGGACGCCGGCGCCCTACTTACCCCGGCAGCCGAGCGTCCTCCGGCGGGGGCGGATCCGACTGTCGGCGGCTGGGGTCCGGCGCCCGCAGCATCCGCTCGCAACTTTGCCCTCCTTTGCGCAGGACGCGGCAGAAGAGGCTCGGTCGCTCCGATCCCTCGCGGCCCGGGCTCTGCGCCCTGCCCTCCCCGGAGGCGGTGGCGGCGGCAGGGAGGGAGGGAGGCGCGGCCCGGCCGGTTCGCACGCCGAGCGGGAAGCGGCGCCAGGCGGGCGCCGTCCTGCGCAGCGAGCGAGCGAGCGAGCGGTCCTGCCTGGCGCCCTCCCCGCTCGGGCCCGAGTAGGCGAGCGGCCGCCGGCGGCGGCGGCGGATTCCTGAACCGCGTCCAAGGCGCCCGGGGAGCCCTCCTCCTCCTCCTCTCCTTCCTCTCCCCACCCAGCTCCCAACACAGCGCGCCCGGCAACTTGGGAACCGTTGGCGAAGTTGGCTCCGCTCGGGCTGCGCGCCGGCCGGGCCTCGGGGTGGAAGAAGGGGAGGAGAGGGAGGAGCTGAGGGGGAAGGAAGGGGGGCCCGCCCCCGCCCCCGGGGAGCCGCGCGCTCCAGGACCCCTATGTGGGCCTTTGTTCCGGGTGCTGCACCTCCGCCCACCTCCCGGGGGATTCGCTGGAGGGCCGCTCAGACCTACCACCCCCTCCAAGAGAGGCTGGGAGGAGCTCCGGCCCCGGGGTGGGTAGGTGGGGGGGGGGGGGAAGGCGGCGTGGAGATGCGCGCGGCTTCGCCCTGCGAGAGCCTCCCAAGCCATTACAGGCCTGCCATCCTGTCTCCCCAGAGAGATCCCTCTGGCTGCGCTGGTTCTCGACCCGGAGCGGGGCTGGGGAGTTGGGGGGAATCCAAGTCATGGTCCCCCAGGGCTTTCAAAGACCAGAGCACACCCTCTCTGGGCGGTCACCGGTCACCCACCTGCCTTACTGCCTTCTCGCGCGGCTCCAGTCAAGAGTTCCCTTAGTGCGACACCAGGGAAACCAGAAGGAAGTGGGGTCCACGCGGGCCAGCCAGGGTGGCTTCGCCTTTTCTTCCCACCCTTCTGGGCAGCTGGCGCCTCCGGCGGAGGGTGGGGTGGGTGCTGCTGGCCCACAAGCGGGGACGGGTTGCCTCCCACACGTGGGGCAGTGCCCAGCTAGGCAGCTCCGGCTCATGGGGACAAGGCCAACTTCACCAGGAGCCTGGTGAAGTGCTGGGAATTGGAAGACAGAGACTCCCTGTTTGCTGCCCGAATACTGTGGTGCCCTGGGCTCACGGGGCTTTGATATGGGCTGGAGGCTTTTCTTCTGGAGTCTTCTCAGCACTTAGCGCCATGGCCTAATTCAGGCCTCTTGAAGACAGTGGTCCTGGCATTTAATGGGATAGTATAGGGTTCAGAACATTAAGTCATTTTTTATAAAGGAGAAATCAGAAAACCCCGAAAAGGCGAAAGCCTCAACACCTGTACTTTGCCGGCCCTGTCATTTTCAGCATTTGTAGGAAAGCAACCCAAACAGAGCAAAACAGAGCATGGCCCAGGCCTTCCCCCAGGGGAGAGTCCTCACAGATGGGGGAAGTCAGAGGTCCCTGTTCATTATTTGGGTTGGGACCAGCCCAAGCTGCCCCCCCTCCACTCCCCCCAGGACTGTGGGCTGGAAGGGACCGGAGGAAAATTGCTCCAGATTTGAAGTGAGACCTCGGTGTCTCTTCTGACAGAAACACCCAACTGGGTGCTTCAGTTCTATTATTAGCAGTTCTGTGGCCAGCCAAAGGGGACTAGAAACGTGGTGAGAACTGAGACCTTAAGTCCCCTCCTGGGTGAGCGTCCTGAGGCTCTCACTACCTCCCCTGCAGCTTTGGCTGCTCCGGCCTCATCCACATGGTGCAGGCTTTAGAATCCATCCACATGCCCTCCAACCGGTTTCCCAAACAAGTGGGGTTCTCCAGACCCCATCATCTCTTCTCTGATGGGAGGGCCTCATTGGAGCCTCACAGATCTTTCAAGAAGCTACATTTAACTGCGCTTGCTGGCCTTGTAAGGGAGGTCTTCTGGTCAGCCCCATGGAATCTGGGCTTTTATTGCTGGAACTTTGTAAATGCTTCAGGGGATACAAAGGATGAAACCTAGGACTGTGTCAGCCCCAGATTATAGAGCAGGGACGGCGCTACTGAGGGAGGGGTAGGGAGGAGGAGCACAAGTGGCCCCTGTGAAATTCCTGTGTTCACCCAATACTTATCGAGCATGTATTGGATACGGGGGCCCACAGATGTAGACAAGCCTTAGTCCCACCTCTTGTCCAGAGAAGACAGAATTATGTCTCAATAAATACTAGTGATACAATGTGCTATGTAAGGGGAGGCTGGGGCCGGGGTAAGGGAGTGGGTGTCCAGAACAAGACCAGAGGCTTGCACAGCTCTGGGGACCCCAGGCAGATGGAATGTGATGTGACTGTTGGTCCTTGGAGTGGTTCAGGGCTGCTGCCTTATTCTTGGAGCCGAAGACCCCAGGCCTGGGCTTCAGAGATGGACTGGAGTTCTGCAGGCAGATGAGAAGGTGGAGATGGGACAGGGCTTTCTAAGTTATGGCACCAGCAGTTGAAAGAAACAGGTTCCTTTGGGCTGGCATAATAGCCAGCACCCACCTGGGGCCTTCAGTTGAGGGTAGCTTGGTTGCAAATGAGAGGGGGAGGGTAAAGTCCTGACAGGACATCGGGGATTTTCATCCTGAAAGAGTTTCCAGGCTCAACTTCTTCCCACAATTGCTCTGCCAAGAGATTTGGTCTCGTTTTTATTGTTTGGTTTGGTTTTGTGTTATACTGTTTTGTTTACCCTGTTTGAAAAATTGAACAATTTCACCCTGTTGAAAAAACTTTCCAGGCCAGAGGCAGAATGGCAGAACGGGTGAGAATGTAGGAGCCTGAGTACCATTAGAACTTATCCAAGTTAAGATCACTAATCATGGGACAGGCCAGCATCACGTGTCTCCCCATACGCTACACGGGGAAGCTTACGGTGTTGAATATGAAATATTCCTGCCCAAAATGATGCACCATCTGAATCTAATCATGAGAACACAGCGACAAACTCAAACTGAGGGACATTGACAAAACAGCTGGCCTGTCTTGTTTTAAAACTGTCAAAGACAAAGAAAACAACTAAGCCACTCCAGATTAGAAGAGACAAAGGGATGTGAGCATTGTGGTAGGTAGGCTTCTCAGACCGCTCCCCAACGACCCCACCTCCGGGCGTCCACTCCCTGGTGCAGTCCCTTCTCCTTGAGGACACCTGGACCTGGCCACTCGCTTCTAAGAAATACAGCAGAGCAAAGATGACAGCATTGCATTTCTGGATTACAAAAGACCATAATTCAGGTGACAAGAGATGGACTTCCGTCTTGCTACATTCTCTCTGGTTCTTCTCAGCCTGCTGGAATTCAGAGCTGCCCTGTGGCGAGTCCCCGGTGACAAGGCACAGAGGTCCTTGGGCCAGCAATGTGCGACGACCTGAATTCTGTTAAAAACCTTCTGAATGAGCCTTGGAGCAGATCCCATCCCCGTGGAACCCTGAGATCATGGGAACCCTGGCCGACACCTTGATCGAGGGACCCTGAGCGAAGGAGCTAAGCCACATCCAGGTTCTTGACCCATAGGAATTGTGGGATGTTGGGAATGGTTGTTTTAAGCCACGAAGCTTTGGAGTGACTTGTCATGCAGCTACATATAACTGATACAGCCACTTAGTATGATGCATAATCCTGGAACTGAAAAAAAAATGCCACGAAAGACATTATTTCGATAATTGAGAAAGTATGAGTGGGGGCCAAGCGATGGCTAATATTGTGTCCGTGGTGTATTTCCTGCATGTGATGACTGTGTAAGGTGACATGTGGTTCATTAGAGATACACACCTGACCATTTAGGGTCATGATTTCTGCTGCTTCTTCTCAAGTGTTCAGAAAAACAAACAAACAAAATAAACTTTAGGGAGGGCAGAAATTGAGAATTGGGAACCGAGAGCAGAAATCCAGTCTGCCTCAGGTGACCAGGCCCAGGTCTTGTCCTCAGGAAGCTCACAGTCTAGTAGGAAGGACTCCTGGAGACACTGTTACAGAGCAGTAAGGTAGGTGCAAGGAGGAGGCACAGGTGGGTGGCATGACAGTATGTGTGTGTGTGTGTGTGCGCGCGCGCGTGAATGCACACACACGTTACGAAAAATGCAGGTGGGTCCCCGCCACCAGCTAGACATTTAAAAGATATTGTAGAGAAGATGCCTGAGGTAAAAGTGTCAGGAGAAAATAAGCAGCAGCTCTTGGCTGAAATAGAAGTGGGCAGGGAAGTAGGGAGGGCATCCTGGGCGGTCATGATTATGTGAAACAGGGACACCGAGAGGCAGTTTGCTGTCTCCAGAGCACCTGGGGGAAAGAGTGGGTGTCAGGAGTTGATGAGAGGAGGACATAGGTGAGGCCCACCCATGGAGGGCCTTCATCGGGTGCCAGGTGCCTTCCCTTCGCTGCCAAGAGCGCTGCCCACCCTTCTCCACTGTGCTCTCTGTCCTGGGGGATTGGCCTGTATGGACTGCGGCCAGAGAAAGCGTCTCTTTTTCTGGGATGATGGCAGAATATAGAATGTCTCTTCCCAAATGCCCTGTTATGGACTGAAAACTGTTCTCCCCCAAATACGTGTGTTGAAGTCCCAGCCCCCAAAGTGACTATATTTGGTGACAGGCCTTTAAGATGTAATTAAGGTTAAAGGAAGTCGTAAGGGTGCTCTAATCCGAAGCGTCTAGTGTCTGTAGAAGAAGAGGAAGAGAGATCTGATCTCTCTCTCTCCCTCCACAGAGGAAAACCCCTGTGAGGACACAGTGAGGAGGCCTTGATCTTGACCTTCTAGCCTCCCAAACTGTGAGGAAATAAATTTCTGTTGTTTGAGTTACCCAGCCTGTGGTGTTTTATCATGACAGCTCGAATTAATATGCTGAGCCCCCCCCTTAAAAAACAAAAAACAAGGGGCGCCTGGGTGGCTCAGTGGGTTAAAGCCTCTGCCTTCGGCTCAGGTCATGATCCCAGGGTCCTGGGATCTTGCCCTGCATCGGGCTCTCTGCTCAGCAAGGAGCCTGCTTCCTCCTCTCTCTCTGCCTGCCTCTCTGCCTACTTGTGATTTCTGTCTGTCAAATAAATAAAATCTTAAAAAAAAAAACCACTAGGTTAAAAAAAAAAAACAACACAGAAGACCCACAGACAACATCTACCAAAAAAAACTAGGTGACAAGTTAAACCCACAAGCCCAAAATACAGGTGGGCTGGGAACAAGCCAGAAGCAGTTAGGAGCCCCATGAGTATTGGTATCTGTGTGGGAGGAAGCAGAAGGAAGAAAACTGGGCATCTCGTGGTCCCAGAAACAGGTAGACCCCCAGTTCACCAAGTGGTGCTCAAAAGTACAGCAGGCCTGTTCAGTAGTAGCTGAAACTGGAAAATAATCTGGGAGAATCCAGTTTGTGTGGGAGTGCCAGGGGACGGCTGCACAACGAGGTGGGACAGTGCTAGAACCTTCTGGGCCCTGTCAACTCACTCTTGCTTCCCTTATAAACTCTCAAAACTAATAGACTGAAGCTCTTCCACGACCAAGACCCTCACTGCGACTTGTGGAATCCAAACTGATCAGGACAGGCCTGCTAAGAGACAAAGAAAGAGAAGCTTCAGGGGAGAGTGGGATTGGAGGGTGGAGGGTGGAGGGTCCTCAGGAAGTACAAAGCCACATGTGAGAGAGAATGTGTGTATGTGTAATCATTGAGGCAGATTTTATTTTTCAAAGATGGCTGCAAAAATTATCTCCTCATCTTGACATTCATCTTATTAAATGGTGGGACCTATGCCCCTGATTGGAACTCTGTGACCGACTTGACCACCAGAGTACAGTGGACATAGAGGCCATGTGACTTCCAAGACTGTTCACACGTCATGTGCGTCTACCTTTTTTCTTAAGATGGTCATGCTTGGGGGCGCCTGGGTGGTTCATTCGGTTAAGTGTCTGCCTTCAGCTCAGATCATGATCTTGGAGTCCTGGGATCAAGGCCTATATCAGGCTCCCTGCTTAGCAGGGAGTCTGCTACTCCCTCTCCCCTGCTCATGCTCACTCGCTCTATCTCAAATAAATAAAATCTTTTAAAAAGGGGGGGGCACCTGGGTGGCTCAGCGGGTTAAAGCCTCTGCTTTCGGCTCAGGTCATGATCCCAGGGTCCTGGGATTGAGCCCCGCATCGGGCTCTCTGCTCCGTGGAGAGCCTGCTTCCTCCTCTCTCTCCCTGCCTGCCTCTCTTGCCTACTTGTGATCTCTGTCTGTCAAATAAAAAAATAAAATCTTAAAAAAAAAAAAAAAGATGGTTGCACTTGGAAGTCAACTGCCATGCCATGAGGAAGCCCAACGAGGCACATGTGTATATTCTACTAGACAGCCAGCATCCACCATCAGACATATGAGTGAGGAGCCTTCAGATGGCGCCAGTCCCTAGCTGTCATGTCACCTCCACACCGTCTTCCTGCTGAGCCACCAAGCATCAGGATGCAGAGACATGCCATCCTCATAGTACTTTTTCTGACTGTCTGAGCCCCGGAAGCTGGGAACACAATCATGGTTATTGCTTGATACAGTACATCTGGGGTGGCTTGTTATGCAGCAATAACAATTAGGACAATCACACTGTAGACTCAACAGAATTTGAAGCTCAAGAGCCATGACGGTAGAAAACCATCCTTACTCACCCATGTCTCCTAAAAGTGCTGGGAAGAAACTAGACCATTTCCTTACAGCACACACAAAAATAGACTCAAAATGGATGAAAGACCTCCGTGTTAAGACAAGACTCCAGCAAAATCCTTGAGAACACAGGCAGAAACCTCTTCGACCTCTGCCGCACCAACTTCTTCCTAGAAACATCCCCAAAGGCAAGGGAAGCAAGGGCAAAAATGAACTATTGTGACTTTATCAAGATAAAAAGCTTTTGCGCAACAAAAGAGACAGTCAACAAAACCAAAAGACAACCCACTGAATGAGAGAAGATATTTGCAAATGACATATCAGATAAAGGGCTAGTATCCAAAACCTATAAAGAACTTATCACACTCAATACCCAAAGAACAAATAATCCAATCAAGAAATGGGCAGAAGACAGGAACAGACATTTCTGCAAGGACATTCAGATGGCCAACAGACACATGAAAAAGTGCTCAACATCACTTGGCATCAGGGAAATACAAATCAAAACCACAGTGAGATACCACCTCACACCAGTCAGAATGGCTAAAATTAACCAGTCAGGAAACGACAGACATTGGCAAGGATGCAGAGAAAGGAGGACCCTCCTACACTGTTGGTAGGAGTGCAAGCTGGTGCAGCCACTCTGGAAAACAGCATGGAGTTTCCTCAAAAAGTTGAAAATAGCACTACCCTATGACCCAGCAATTGCACTACTGGGTATTTACCCTAAAGATACAAATGTAGTTATTCGAAGAGGCCCATGCACCTGAATGTTTATAGCAGCAAAGCTCACAATAGCCCACAATAGCCAAACTATGGAAAGAGCCTAGATGTCCATCAACAGATGAATGGATTAAGAAGATGTGGTATAGGGGCGTGTGGGTAAGGACTGCAGGCTCAATTGTTAAGCATCTGCCTTCGGCTCAGGTCATAATCCCAGGATCCTGGGATCAAGCCCCACATTGGGCTCCCTGATCAGTGGGAAGCCTGCTTCTCACTCTCCTGCTCCCCCAGCTTGTGTTTCCTCTCTTGCTGTCAAATAAATAAATTTTTTAAAAATTTTTAAATATTTTTAAAAGATTTTATTATTTACTTGACAAATGGAGATCACAAGGAGGCAGAGAAGCAGACAGAGATCGAGAAGGAAGCAGGCTCCCTGCTGAGCAGAGAGCCCGATGTGGGGCTCGATCCCAGGACTCTGGGATCATGATCTGAGCCGAAGGCAGAGGCTTTAACCCACTGAGCCACCCAGGCGCCCCATCAAATAAATAAATTTTTAAAATCTTTTTAAAAATCATTAAAAAAAGAATATGTGATATATATATATATAAATATATAATGGAATACTATGCAGCCATCAAAACCCCCCAAAATCTTGCCATTTGGAATGATGTAGATGGAACTAGAGGGTATTATGCTAAGCAAAATAAATCAATCAGAGAAAGACAGTTATATGATCTCTCTGATATGAGGAATTGGAGAAACAAGACAGAGGATCATAGGGGAAGGGAGGGGAAAATGAAGCAAGATGAAACCAGAGAGGGAGACAAACCATAGGAGACTCTTAATCTCAGGAAACAAACTGAGGGTTGCTGGAGGGGAGAGTGGGATGGGAGAGATGGGGCAGCTGGGTGACGGACACTGGGGAGGGTATGTGCTATGGAGAGTGCTGTGAATTGTGTAAGACTGATGAATCACAGACCTGTACCCCTGAAACAAATAATACGTTACCTGTTTAAAAAAAAAAAAAAAGAACAACGCAAAAAATAAAATAAAAGTGCTGGGAAACTCAATCTAATTTTAAAAGGAGCATTGAGAAAGCACCAAGGTAGAATCCTGTGTTAAATTGTAAGAACAAGGAGACTAAGTAGCAAAATAATATTCCTACAAATAATAAAAGCATGCCAGAAAAACATGTCCCCCAAAGAGATGGAAACGGTAACTTAATATTTCAAAAACAAATTAGAGAAATTTTTAAAATGTGATAGAAGTTGTGAAATGACATGAAACGAAGTTAGAGAAACTCAGAAGTGAAGAGGAAAAAAAAAAGTGGGGAAAAGTGATGATAAAAGTCAGAAAACAACTAAATATAAAATAGAAACCATTTCAGAAATGAAGATGGAAAGAGAAAAAACAGAAGAGAGAAGAACCACAATAGATAATATTCTAAGAGAAAAATGAGATGGAAAAGAAGGCATTTTACTTTACTTTTTGAAGATTTTATTTGTAAGTAACCTCTTTCCCACATGGGGCTTGAACTCACAACCCTGAGGTCAAGAGTCACATTCCCTACTGACTGAGCCAGCTAGATGGCCCGAGAGGAATGCATTTTTAACATATAAAAATAAAAACCAAGGAATAAAAGGGATAAAAGAAGGGTATGTGATAGACCCAGCACAGAGAAAAGGAAGATTCACCATCCATGTAGTAGAATCCACAAAGAACCTTAAAGAGAACCAAAACAATGGAATAAAACAAATACCCAAAGCTAGAATTTAAAAAACTGTTCCTCACAGAGAGCCTGGCCTGAAGTTTCATGCTGAGGAGGCGAGCGGTACATCTGGACGAAACAACCCTGAAACTCAAATCTGGGAAGACTGCTGGGCTTTAAAGAAAGAAGGGGCACCTGGCTGGGTCTGTCTGAGGAGTATGCGGCTCTTATTCTCAGGCTTTATGGGTTCGAGCCCCACGTAGGGTGTAGAGATTATTCAAAAATATGTTTTTTGTTTGTTTGTTTGTTTGTTTGTTTTTTAAGATTTTATTTATTTAAGAGAGACAGAGAGAACCCAAGTGGCGGGGGCGAGGGCAGAGAGAGAGAGAAGGAGAAGCAAACTCCCCGCTGAGCAGGGAGCCTGATGCGGGGCTCCAAACCAGGACCCTGAGATCATGACCCGAGCTGAAGGCAGATGCTTAACCAACTGAGCCACCCAGGCACCCCTAAAATCTTAAAAAAAGAAAAAGAAAGAAAAAGAAAAACAGAGGGAATCCAAGCAAACAGACCACTCCCCTGATGAAAGAAGAAAAAACAAATTGTCACCTGACTTTCTACAGCAACGCTTTATGCCAGAAGACAATGTAATGTTTAATATGAGACAATACAGGGCGCCTGGGTAGCTCAGTGGTTTAGGCCTCTGCCTTCGGCTCAGGTCATGATCTCAGGGTCCTGGGATCGATCAAGCCCTGCATCGAGCCCTGCATCGGGCTCTCTGCTCAGCAGGGAGCCTGCTTCCCTCTCTCTCTCTCTGCCTGCCTCTCTGCCTACTTGTGATCTCTGTCAAATAAATAAATAAGATCTTTTTTTAAAAATGAGATAATACAGTATTTCGGGACATGTGAACCACAGATTTAACAGAGTGACACTGACCATCAGGTTTACGGGTCAAACTATTCCGAAGATGGAAGAGCCTGAGGAATAGTGTTCCCGTGAACTCCTTCTGGATAACCCACTAGAGAACAGACACCGGAAAATTGAAAAGATTGGTGCATCATTGGCATTAAGTCTTGTGAAACGGAACCAGACTAATCCTTGGACAAATCCTCCATGATGACCTTGCTATGACCTGAAACCTTCCCGAGCACAGCCCCTCTCCCACATTCTTTCCTTCTGTTTCACCGCACCTTTAAGCCCATAGGGG